>BGPR01036118.1:0-15674 GCA_013235015.1 Araneus ventricosus
TTCTAGTAATGGTATATTATGCAATATTTGGGATTAGTTAAGAAAATAAAATTCATTTAGCTTATAAGATAAACTCAATTTCATTTGTTAATTAATCTGATTTTTTTATATTTAATTAAGAAATCAAGACACTTCGCTATGATTACAAAATAAAAAATTGAAACACCTTAGTGTCTGTCTCATTGAAAAATTAATTACGCATTACAACAAATTCCAAGAACTTGGATAATTAAGTTTCATTTAAAGTTTTAAAGGAACTTACACTACTGGCCACAAGTATTGCAAGATTTGTAAAATGCGAAACATTTGGTGTTATTACCCATACAATGGTTCACAATCAGTTGTGAAGAATCGCTGGACTTACAATCGTGGAAACTGACTCAAGTGAAGATTTTATCACGAGGACATTTAGGAGACATACCATAAATTAATAAAGACGAAAAAGGATTTCGTCTTACCCCATTTCATAGAAAGCTGATAATGATTTGAAACTTTCATCAATGCTTTTGTTTCATATGAACATAACTTACAGGCATTTTTGTAAAACAGCATGCACATTCCGGAAGATATAAAGGTTCATTTAAAAAATCCCAAATTTCAACGCATGTTTTCTGCTGATAACATGCAGAATTTTCAATAAAATTTTAGAAAACTTGACAATATGTCAAATAAGCATTTCATAAAAATTTAAAGAAAATACGTTGAATATTTGAAGAAATATGAATATTTGTAGTAAAGAATTGTTAGCTGAGCCCGTGCGGAACGTAGCCTAATTTTTCTTTCATCAAATGCAGAAAAATATCGGCATTGCAGCGAGGTGAATTACGGTTGCACATTAAGAAAGGCTAAATAATGAGGGGTCTTACTCAAACTTATATTTTTAAAATTTGAGTCTTCGAATTGTTATCGTCGAAATGCAATTTAAATAATGTATTTATGGGTGTTCAGGGTATTCAACTTTAGGGGTATAGGACTTCAATATTAGGGAATAAATGTTTAGGATTTTAAAAATTTTCTAATAATTTTCGCCAGTACTGTATATAATAATAGCACATAACTGAAGGACGGTTAACTGCAACCTTGGGAAAAATGAAATAAAAGCCAGCTTTCTCTGAAATAGTTAATTTTTCATTTTTTGTTGTTGATTAATAAAACCGATAATTAAAACAAGTCGTTCTTAAAAATCATTACTGTCTTCCAAATCAAAGTGATTTTTTAAACGGTGATTTTAAAATATTTTATGCGTGTAGAACTTCTAAATATTGAATATATTGTAACATTCTAAGTAAGCTGAAGTGTGACGCGGTGGTCTAGAGGATACGTCTTCGACTACCAATCAACAGATCGCGAGTTCGAATCCAAGTGATGACTTTTGTATTATTTGGACATTGAAGATGTTTCGTACATTTTATGTTAACTCTCTGAAATATGCAAATTATTCTTATGTAAATTTATGTTCTTGGATATGTTCTATTGGACTATTCATTTCTTAAAATGTATATAAGGAACTGCTGTCAAGCTGACGGCAGTTCAGTTATCTGAACGCTTGCTGTGCTCTAAATAAAAGCCTGTCTCTCAAAATCGTCATCATTTCTAAAATCTACGTGACAATATATTGTAATTGTGTTTTCCACTCTAAACTAGATATCTAACAGATATATAGCATTCTTAAAGGGATCACACATTTAAAAAAAATAATTTACCTTAATTATGTGACAATTCTATATGCCCTTAAAAAAGCTGGTTTTGAGAGTCATATAAAATGTGCACTGGCAATGATAGTAAACTTAAATCATGCTTCAAATCAAGGTATATTTTAAAATATCTTTACGTTTTCTATCTTCAGATGATAATAACAATTCGGTTCTTATAAGAATAAAAAATGAGTTGAAAAATATTAATTTTAAATAAAAAATAACTAAGCGAATGCATAGCAAGACGAACAATATTTGCCTATTAAAACTAGACTTGCAATCCAAGCATAGTAGCATAAATGAAAACGTTTTTCGTCTTCATTATACTGTATTGACCAAAATACGATTTTATATCCTTAAATTCTTTATGCTAAGATATGTATTACTTATATTATTATTTATATGTATTATTAAGGCAGATATGTATCATGCCTCAATATCTACTTCGATTAGAAACTACGATATCTCTTAATTGAGCAAACGACTCTTCAATTTATTTATTGTGGAAGACAGAAGTATCCAGAAGCGTTTAATCTTGTTTCTAAACAATAACTGTCACTTTCATTTCAGCAAGTGATCTCTTCTTATGCTGTGTTTCCATGATTGTAATCCTGATTTTCATGCCAAACAAAATTGTCCTTATTATCTTCAATGGACGCCACCTGGGAGCACCACGAGTATCTGGATGAGAAGCCGCCTGATACGTAAGCGGGTTCTTGCTTCCCTGATGGGCAAAGTAATGCTGCGGGACTGAGTTACCTTAACTCCGGAATGTCGAACGGAGGAGGTGGGCCACGGCCGGTATTGGCTTTAGGACACCACCCTAAGTTTTCTACTGCTATCGTGACGATTATCATTCAGATAACCAGGATGGCTAGGTAGGATGGGGATAAATGGATTACCGCTACTGTCTTCTATAAAATCCGAGATTTTTGTTTGTGAGGTTTCAGAAACGCCCCTTTTCATCGGAAGTGGAAAATCAGCTTTGCTCCGACAATTTTTTTAATCAAAATAATTATATTACCCAGATTTATTATATCTTTCTGCAATGCATTAGTAAAAACACAATCTTTTCCGTGTTTCACATTATATTGTCATACATTTTCTAAAGGTAAAACAGATTATGAATGTTTGTACGCTTTATTTCAAAAATTTAGTACATGTTTCATTGGTTTATTTTTTTCTGTTCCTTAAACCTTCTAGAATAAAAGCGAAAAAAAATGCTTACATAAAATGATAATGCATAATTTCGGACGTATTATCTGTAATTTGACTTATAACTAAACCTTGAGATTTTTCGGTTTTAACTTGATGCGATTTGAAGTATGTGAAGTAACAACACATTCATTCGTTTTAATGACACACAGATTTTTAATTAAGTATAAAAGTAAGCAAAATAGTTTTCTGTAAAATGGATACATATAAATTTAGACAGTTTAGACTGCTACTTTCATAAGACGACTTTCACACATAGAAGTTCTGTGAAGTAAGTTCAATATTTTTTTATATTTTTCCAAAGAGCAGTAATCTCAGCAAAATTTGCTTTTCTCCATTTACTTTAAAGCAATACAGCTATGATGTTAGCCTTAAAACTCCTTGAAATGTAATTTAAATCTGAATATAGAGGAGGTTATTCAGAAGCAGGAACAGAAGATTAACGATTTCCTTATGGCTTAACTTGAAAAAATTGTGGATTGAATATGCGCAACGCTATACGAAGACTATCTTATAAAACTGGATAATAAAACTCATGTCATACAAAATTTTTTCATCTATCCATAATTTGTTTGTGGTAAATGTGTAAAAGTTTTCATTGAGAATTGTTAATGAAAAGTGTAAAATTAATGATCATCCTTTGGAATTTTTTTTGTTTCCTTCAAATTAAAATGAATAAATATTACAACCAAAGTTAAAAAAGATGTCATTTAAGGTTATTATATATAAAAATTAATTTTTACTTATTATTTTATTTTCTATTCATCACCGGAAAAATATTTCATATTACAACTTAGATGCATTTCATTTTTAGTATATTTAGAAAAAATGAAACTGCACGGAAGGTGACTGTTGAAACAAATTAATTAGGCTTTTTGTTTTTCAGAAGCTTCAAATATTTCATTAGTATCAAGATGAAACACCTTATTTTGTTTCTGGGAGTGTTCCATGCAGTTTGTGTTTTTTGGAGCTATGGATATTCAAATGAAGAATTTCTTAAACAGTGGAACTGCATTTCAGAATGTAAGTGATATTACTTAGAAAATTTAGATATTTAAATTTTGAATTATAATTAACTCTTTAACCCTTCGTTATTCGTGTGTCACCTCGTGTAAAAGGAAGCATATATGCTTCCTTTTACACGAGGTAACCTTTCAGATCACATGCCTTTTTTCTATATGTAGTATCTTTAATTTTTAAAATAAAATATCTAGAATATGTTTATTTTTTTCACCTTATTTAATTGCTAAGATGTTGCAAGGAAATACCCCAAATTTATTTATACTTTTTAAAGGCCATCGTGAAAGTAGAAAACAAATTACTAGCTTTAATGAAGAAGATTTTAGATAATCAGTTACAATTTCTGAATAAAATAGACTCACAAAGTTAAATCCTTATCTTACTAAACATTTACAATAATATACAATTACAATATGTAAATAAAATTACAAAGAGAAAAAATGCATCTGAGAATTTGATATTATGGTGTTGACTTTTGGCAGAGGATTCTGAAGCCGAAACTTCTTTACGCGGCACTCCTGAAAGTTTTATGAAGATTGCTAAAAAGGAGCGTAAACATTGCCATTGTTTTTGTGTGTTTTTATCGGGACTGCATGTTTTTATAGAGGTTGTTGTGTCACTTCCTCTTGACGTTTTGCATCTTCTGATTATGGTATATTTATCCATTGAACTGTATATGTAAGATTGGTTAATGCTCCTGATTTTGGAAGTTTTCTTATAATGCAACCCTTTCGAATTTGAGCAGCAAATGAAATTTGGTTGGCTTGAAGTTGTTTAACACTTTTTTCATTTCTTCTTAACCATTTCTAAGGTCATGGGAAGTATACATCCTACTAAATTCATCAATTTTTAAATACAATTTTTAAGGATGGCGTTTTTGATGAAACAGAAACGCAGATATTTCTGTTTCTTGTCTCAAACCTTGCCTTGAGAAGGGCCTTGACTTGATAATTAACAAATAATTAGTGTCATCCAATAAGCTAAATGAATTTCTTTACTTAAATATTAATCTGAATCCCAAATTTGATTTATTATACCACTACTAGAAAAAAATGGCCCTTTAAAGGGTTAATCTCTTCAGATTTGGCGTCCAGTATATCAGACTTAAATTTTGAACTGCTTCTATTAATTCAATTATTGATGATATTACATGTAATTATTTTAGTTAGTACTCCAGCTTAATATTATTACAATCTTTGCAAGAATTTATGGTTTCGAATATGACATCATTTCATTTGTTTAGTTTCCCAAAATATTGATATTCCTCTTTAAGATGAGATCGGCGATTAATTCTACTTTTTGTATAATTAGTTGCATTTAATCTTTTTTATGCCATTTAAAATGCTTGAAAAATATTTTAAACTCTATTGGCAAACGTGTTACGAGGAAATTTGTGTGATGTTTAACCTTTTTTAATAGGAATATTTTATCCTAAATGTGTTTGTGTGTGATATCCAAGAAACCGACCACACGCATGCTTCAATTTGCTGCTTCATCAATTTATGTTGCAACCTGGATTTGTTTTCTTTATCTGTTAACAACTTATTTTCATTTGTCGACATTGGAAGAAAAATGAACTTATTTTAATTGAAAAATATTTACTAAATGAAAACTATTCAGCCCTCGTAACATTTTGCCTTTGGCTATCGTTTTGTCGAAGTGCCCGGCGTACCAAAAATATTATATTTGTTTTTCTGTTTTCTTGACGTAGACTTACGTCTCTCCATAGTGGTCTAATGGTGTGTCGGGAAAGGAAAAAATTATGACGCCTTTCGCGCTTTAGTTAAACGCTTATAGCTCCAGAAGCAAATGACATATAGAGTTGGTTTTAGTTTCATTTAACAGAGAAGGGTAATAATTATATGCTAAAACAATTTTAGAATTTGTCATTACGGTTTAGTCACAGTCGAGTTGAAAAGTTGGTGAAAATCACGAAGACTTTTACATAGATAAGAGTCACATAATCCCATTAGACTAATAGTATAGACTATGGAGTAATAGTCAGTATAGACTATGGATTAATTCAGTATAGACTATGGATTAATTCAGAATAGACTATGGAGTTAATAGTCACATAGAGCTAGCTACCTTAGTCGCAGAAAGTCACAGTTGAGTAATGTAAGTAAGTCTACGCCCCTCAATCCCAGCGACCGTTTCGCAGAGACAGCCTCTCGTCGATTTTTTAAATTTCATTTACAAATTTGAAATTTTATTTAAGAGATGCTATTTTTCGTAGCACAGTGCACGAAAGAAAAAAAATTCACTTATTAATAATTATAGATATTATTTAACACCAATAAAGATGTATTTATAAATTTATAAATTAAACAATTCAATTCTTATAAAAGTATTCATGTTTCATTTGAATTAAGAATAAGTCTGTGCATAAAAATAATTAATATTATAATTAAAAATATTTGTAAATTTTTCAGTTAATTACAAATAATTTTGAAAAAAAAAACAGCTACCAGGATCTAACCCTGGTAAAAGGGACTATAGACGAGTACTGCTATACTCATGCTAGTTGGCTGCCGATCAAGAGTAATAGTATTTACTTGTACTTATAATGCCGGTACTTACTAGTATATTAGCTGTACCGAAAGTTTGAAGGCTATTTTCTCGGAATTGGCTGACATTGCATTTATATATTATTTAGTAAATAAGCTAAATGATACTACTGATATACTAAGTCTCATCCCGAACTGAATTTTCCAAGGTGTGCCATTCCTTTGTAAGTATTGTTGTTAGAACTACGTACTGTAAACTAAAACACATTTTGTTTAAGATTATAACCAGCGGGAGTGATATCTCCTAAACTTTCTTGTATACTTTCTAAGCGGAGATTCGTCAAAATCTCCAGTTCGAATTTTTTTTTGACGATTACAATACTTTTTCTTTGTATACTTCCTATACGAGAAAGTGAAACAAACAAACAAACCTGAAATCAAATATTTGTTGCCGCGTTTCAAAAAATATTACTTTGAAGCAGGCGCGATAAAATAGGCAATGTGATGAATACTAAAGCGAAAATTCTGCTTTGGAATTGAATTCCCAAGAAAACAATTTATACTACCACAACCGTGACAATAGCGCGTGAATAAAAGATTTGCTGAAATAATGAGATCGGTTTGAATTTTATTTACAACAATAAAAAAATTGTTACAATTCATGTTTGAAAATATTATTTATTGTTGTAAATAAAAATTAGAATAATAGCAGATTGCTACTAGTACGTATGCGCGTTCGATTTTTTTGACAATTACAATACTTTCTTTTTGTATACTTCGTATACCAGAAAGTAAAAATTGGATTTCAGAAAACTTTGAATTTCAAAACAATTTTTTTGTCATTCTTAATTTTTTTATACCAAAATGTCAACTTTTCAGACTGTTCAGAACAACTGTTTCAGAAGTCTATGTTAAACAATTTCACTTATAAATTTTAGATGGAACAAAACTTAACAATTTTAAGTCAGCTTTCAGTAAAATAACTCTGAGCTGTGAAACGTTTTTAATTCTTTCTTTCCAGCTGGAGATGAAGATCTGTGCAAAGAATTCCAAGACTGCATTACTCTAGTACCACAATGTGTAAGACAAATTATTTGTGGCAATAGTTTTGCAATGAAAGTACATTATTTATCTATACTTATAAAAGGCAATGCTTGTGTGCGTGTGTGTGTATGTGTGGTTCTGCGATGTCCAGACGAAACTATCGCACTAACAGCCATGAAATTTGGCACACAGGTAGTGGTAATAGTAGTCGTAATGGTGACTGAATGCACTTCGAAGCTGGAATTTTAAAATTTAATCTAGAAATATTTTTATTTAATGTTTTGTGTTGTTTTGGATGATTTTTCGCAATTATTTCTCGATAGCATGGATTCGGATTATTATACGAATTAAAATTGATACACCATCAGAAAGAGCAAACGATTTCCGTTGGAATGTAGTTTGTTTCGAACATCTAACGTAATTTACTGAATTTTAGGAATTTTTTAAAGAATAGTCACTTTTCAAAAAAAATCCGGTATTCTCAAAACTCTTGCATCCGATTTTCTAATAAAGATAAAATTTTCAAATTTTTTATGGTAGTAGATCAATTATTTTTCTCTGATTTTAAACAAGAACGGTTAAAATATTTCATTTCTCCGATTTTAAATTAATTTATTTCCTGATGCGATCAGAGAATTTTTCTCGAATGCCGACAGTGAAGAACCACGCCGTTTCTCCCGGTTTCGAACTGGCTACGCCATCTGGCGGAAAAAAACAGCCGTTATTTATTCCCTCGCTGGACGCAGTCAAAAAGCAAGTAATACCATAACGTTCTGACTTTAAATCGTGAAATTATGAAATGCCAATGCTGAAATAAAGCAAATTTTATTTATATATATATATTTGATTGAAAATGAATATAATGCATACTGTACCTCAAAGCATGATTAAAATAAAAATGTGAAAGTTTTTTTTTAATTAAGCTCATTTCGTTATAAAAAAACGAAGTAATATCAAAGTAAAATTATGACAATGATATGCCATTATCGCGAATAAAAAAAAAGCAGGAAAATGAATAATGTGTATCTTTTGTATTGATTTTGTTTTCAAAACTTTTTCGAGTCAATGTGGGCGTTTCTTTCTTTTTCATTTTGTTGAAGTCCTGATTCCACGGGCACCGCCATGCGCGTACTGCTAGTACATATATATCAGATGTATGGAAGAATTTCTGTCGGCTTATTTAAGTAAAATACAGAAACAAACACATAAAAATGAAGTGCCTATCATTCACGAAATTGTAATGATTTATTGAGACCGCATTAGTGCTGCTTTGTAGCAAATTAATTCCAAGGGTATAAAGTTCATCTTACCAGTCCAAGTAAAACTCGCATTTCTGAATTCACGTCATTAAATGTTTCATGGGAGAATTGTAATTCCTACACCATTGTTTCTTGACAAAGAATTCCTGTAACTGTCTAAAAAGTTGTATTACAATGGAGTTAAGCTTACGAATCCGCGATGAGTAGTTTCACCTCGATGATTTAGCAGCATGAGGTGTGGTGTTATCGTGATGAAAGATAGCATCTTTACGATTCATATGTTTACGATAACTCTCTTTTACTTTCGTCTATACATAGGAGCAGAAAAGACTTGGTAACTTGACAGAAATTTATTGCAATTCATATCCCGCAGTACATGTACATCATTTTGGAAAATCATTCATTCTAATTAAATTGAAGAGGTCCTGCTACGTGAAACATTGTTCTTCGAAATCTGCTATTTTGACAATGTTCCCATTTCAAGACACCTGCTAAGTTCGCTCTGAAACATTTCGTTTCCAGAAAGAGATATAGTAGAAATACAGGTATTAAACTGTCTTGTTGTCCCTTTTCTAAGTTGAATCCACTAATCCAGTTAGGTATTCTGAGAGCGTGCATTTGCTTGTAAATAGTATTGTAGATATATTAAGGTATGATAGTAATGAGACATTCATGAAAATCGACGTAAGTCGAATAATTTAGAATGTTTATTTCTCTTGATCAGTTTATACGGTTTATTATTCAGCCGGAAAGGCACCCCGAGTACGAAGATAATGAGAAACGTCATATAAGAATCTGGTTCTCGGCTTCCTCTAAGATTGTATTGATACTGGTGTGATCAGCTAACAATTCTAACACTATAACATGACGTGGCTGTAATGTTTCTGTGATTTGGAATGATAGTACAAGATTTTAGAAAATTATTTCTAATTACAAGTACACAAAAAACACATTATAGAACTTAGTTCAGTATGTCACACTGTGGAATAAGAATTCTTTCGAAAGAACATACAAAAAGAAGTCAAATCTTCCTCCCGAGGTCGAAATCCATTTGAAGTGTGTTTACAAAAAGCAACCCTCAGAGACATGAAAATGCGCCAAGCATTCTACCAACCATCGCCAACAGCAGCTAAAAATCATAGTAACCATTTGTGAGGTCTCCATGTATGAAACACTCTTAATGTGGTCTGTTTGAATGGATTTAACGCCACCCATATTAACCACATACTTCCGGATCCTACTATGGTAGTGATTGAGGTCGCTTCTTATTGGCTCTCTGCGTCACGTGACTTTCCTTCTAAGAGAAGTCAAAGCGCTTTAACCCAAGTTCTGTGACATAGAATTTAATTTGTTTTGAATCCGTCAACTAAATTATCTAGAAACCCTCAATTAGAGAGAAGAGAGATGGCTACAATAAAATAAAACTTTTATGAAAAAGAAGAGTACATTAATTATAAAAAGAGATTAATTTTCTATGGCATCATAAGAAGCAAGCGAAGTCATATGACGCTGAGAACCAATGAAAAGCGATCTCAATCACTACCATAGTAGGATCCGTAAATATGCATATTAACCCAAGAATGGTGACGTTACTTCAAAGACTTCGCGGTTCGAATAGGAGGATGAGTCAATTTGACTCAACGTTAACATTCCAGGGTTAATGTCAGCAGCAGTCCGGTCATATTCACCGTATGTTTTCGTGACTGGCTCGGAGATAATTTCTTAGTGCTCGGTCTACAACAAAAACAACTATGCCTGCAGAAACAAAATATTCATTTTAACCCATTTAGTTTTTACTGTCACAAGCATTAAAAAATTTTAACTATTAGAGAAAATTATTTTTAATTAAAAGACGATGCTTAATTAATAGCAAATAAAGTTACAGTAATTTGCAAATAGTTTAATACTTAACCATATTAAACTATTCGTATTAACTTATATTTTAACTTCCTTGTCCAGCTGGACTGTGTCTGAAAAATATTAGCTGATACATTATCCTGAAAAAAATGATTTTTCAGGATAATGAAAATGAAATGATGATATATTCTTCAGATCGTTTTAATTTGTCGATATTCTGGTTCGGTATGAGGAATTTATTCAATTTGGAAAAAGGATAATCTTGCTGATTCATCAAAAATCGAGTTGAATTTTTTTAAAGATTTTATGCTCTTAATTTTTACATTATTGTAGAGCTCATTTTTGTATATTAAGTTAGTTACTCTAAAGATGTTAAAAACTACAGTTCTTGAATTTAAAAATTAATTTCTGTTTTAGTACTTGCTACCATATTCATATTGCATGAGAAAAATTCTGCCTAACGGAGCTGGGCATTGCAGTAAAACAGAGCAAGCTTACGGCAGTGAAAAACAACGACTTGAGGTAAGATACTTGATACCACAAATACAAGTGAAATATCTTAAGAAGATATACTAAAAATTAAACTTTGCATTAAACAGAATTCCAATAAAATACAAAAGAAAGATAATTTAATATATACAAAAAAGAAAATGCAGAATAAGTAAACAATAGTAATAACAATATACCTTTTGAGCGCAACGCAGCATCATCCAGTAATTGCATTAACAACATTGCCATAATAAACTAACCAATATCCATTCGAATGCAGAGTTAGCCATTCGAGTACTTTTACATTTTTTTCATTTTATTTGTTTAATCTTAATGTGTTATAATTTTATTGCAGTATGATATTTGCTGTTTGATTGTATCCTAATTGTTTAGTTTATTATGACAATATTGTTAATGAAATTACTGAATGATTCTGTGTTGCGCGCAAAAGGTATATTGTTATATCTATTGTTTATTTCTTCTGGTTCTTCTGTATTTTCTTTTTTGTATATATTAAAGTATCTTGAAAACACAAATACATTTATGGGAATTTTTCGTCGAAGCTTTTGTCGAGTATTCGATGCTGACTTAATGCATACTTAATGCATCCACAGCTAATTGCGGCCAAATAGCAAATTTCTAAACCGTTAGAACAGGCATGTACTTCAATGTGGAAAACTGTTTTATATGACGTAAAGACTTTTATTTTACGCTGTTTGCGTCCATGAAGATATTGCTGAAAAAATTAAGAAGTCTAAGTATCTGTACATTCTCCAGGTCCCATTAGTCATAATTAATAAAATATTCTTGAGACACTCACATATGAAACAAAAATGTTCCGCCCTCCTGTTTGAAAATCTGATCGAGTTATGAAGCTTCGAATATTTCTATTTTAGATAATTTCAGTGCCTAAATCGAGGAAGATCTCTAAGATAAAGAGGATAATCGCTAGGTATCCGCAGAGGTACATCGATTTTTACGTTCGTTGATAGTCATCGATCAATTTAATATCATTTTATTTTTATTTGTTTACCAGCCACCTTTATGGACCAGCTAGCTTATCTTATTTTAATTTTAATTTCAGTTCCATGACATATAGTATGAATTAGTCTAAATAAGCAGTTTCCATACCTTACATAAGATATTTTACGATAGCTATGAGACCCAGTACTGATTGAAACGTATACATACCTAAAATACTGTTTCAAACTTGCACAATTAATGTGAAGTATTCTGACTAATTAGCTATTTAGCTATGCTTTCAAAATGGCGAAATGTGTCCATTTGCTGATATTAGGGAATTTAATCAGTTTTATTAGACGATCTCTCACGAAAATGGTTGGTACTGGATGCAGGCAACAATTCATGACTTATCTATGGGTCAAGAACTATGAGATAAAAATTGACGAAATCGGTATAATGGATGGGGCTGGGGGACCTGTTAAATTTTTCCCATAGAGAATGTACAGTAAATTAGTGTTTTTTTAGATTTTATTTGAAAGTGTGTGGTGGTATGGGGCAGGAGACATTTGATGACTATCTAGGGATCATCAGCTTTCATATGAAATAAAAATTTGTGAAATCGGTCCAGTGGTTTCTACTAGGGAGTGAACGGATGACGTCTGTATATTGATTGCTTTAGCATCCATAAATATTTGTCGTGAGATTTTATGGCCGCGGTGGCCTAGTGGTAATGTGTCGGCCTTGGAGCCGGAGGGTTCCAAGTTTGAAATCCCATTCCACTGAAGATCCGCTTTGTGTTAGACCTGTAGACGTTAAGTCGTATGTATGCGGGAGTCAAAGGAACTCCCGCTGGTGTGGTGCGGACGTTTGGAGAGAGCGGTGCCAGCTCAGATCTCATCCGTGTCATCTGACCGCTGTTCAAATTTACGAGGTCCATCCCAAAATAGACCTGTCTTGTATCAGAATAGGAAGTTACTGTAACTTCATTCTAAGTATGATGAGATTTAATAATTTCTTTCAATTTTATAAATTTATAGCTAAAAGCGTAATTGAGAAACTACATACTCTAAAGTTCAATTTCCCTACAGAATTCAAACCATTTAGAATATTTTTTGCATTCAGGATATTTAGAACTTAAAATTCTTCTGCATAATTAAATTTGCACTTCAAAAACTTACTAAACTTCTATAAAAAGTTAAAAAAAGGATTTGAACATATTCTACATAATTGTTCTTTTATAAAATTATTTAATTGGGATTTAATACTTTATATTATGAGAAAAACTACCTCACTTAAATGACCATAGAAGAAGAAAAAAGAACGAGTGACTAGAGTAATTTAAATTACTACAATTCTTCAGATTTATTCTATCGATTATAATAATTATCTTTCATTTGTCTATTTGTTGGTATTTACAAAATCTTGAATTATTTTCTTTACTTTTCAGGTTGATGAATGTTATTCGGATATAACAACTTTAGTAAGTTTCATCTACTTTTTTATTCGGGAAAAGAATCCTTATAATTAGAAAAGAGAATGTCGCAATTTCTTCTTTTGGAAGCATTAATTTGGTTTAATTGGTTTAAAAAAATGTCTCCTTGAAAGTTTGAATAGGGTCTCTCCCATTAAACATGTATGAATTAATGATAAATATTTCCAACTCTTTATCATTTTACAATCCAAAAAATAGATTTATAAAATTATAATCTATAACTATTTTCATCGCTTTTTCTCTTCATTCAATACCACTATTTCTAGAATAGAAAGATGTTTAATATGAAAATTGCATTTCGACTTCTTTCTTTGGAAGCCAACCCCCTCGACAAAATTTTAAAATATTTTGGAATATTTTTGAATCTTTTGCAGTTTCAAAAAAAAAAAATGAATGGTTTAATTTGGTTTTTAAAAGGACACTTATCAAGAAATTTAGAAAATTGTATAACTAACTATTTTTGTAGGAAAAGAGTTCATTTGTTTGTTATAAATAAATGAGGGAGAAAAACTTTTTTAAAATTTAATATGCTTTATTTCCGTATAAATTTATGAAAAATTGTAACAGTTAAACAGAAATATTTTGCTGAAACTCTATGTCAGAATCTTATATTAAAAAAGTTCAAGACATTTTTATTATTTTGAAATAATTTTTTTTAAGTTTCTGTATATACAAATCAATTTCACGGAATTTTTTATTGTATACCTTCTGAATAAATTTCCTTATTTCATTTGCTTCAGATACCGTTGGTATACTGCTAAAAGTGGCTAAATCAAAAAAAGGAAGAGCTACATTATTTAATGTTTTGATTTAAAATGCCATCTCTGTAACAGGATGAATCAGGTGTATGAATATATAATTAGTATGCGGCTTATATATTGATAGGAATGATTTTTTTTGTTACAGAGAAGACATTTTTAATCTAAAAGAAGGCATTAAATCATTTTTTGTTTTCTTTTCTCTTGGTCACTTTTAAAGCATATCGACGATTTAAGTAATTCGTAGAAAAAAAAAGACTGTTAATCTTGCTGTTATATTTCCAGAATTGTTTAACCTTCCTATGTTCTTGTTTGTAATCGTCTCTTGTAATCTGTCATTATCATTCCCACTGTTTGTTTTAACAAATATTGATTTCTTAAATTTTAAATTATTATTATAGACCTATTAAACTGTTTCGAGTATTTTGTGTAATTTCCTTTCCATAAATTACTTGAAAGAAATCTATCCGGCAATACATTTTTTTTATAATAATCCTATATTTTGCAAATTAAGGATTCTTAGTGGTATAAAGCACTGATTAGTTAACTTATTATAAACAATTTTTTATATCGATATTATTTTTAAAAAATTTAAAGCCAATATTTTAAAACTTTTTTAAAAAGTTGTATTTGGTAAAATATTGTTTCATTTTAATCAAATAGTAATCATTGATTTTGTATAAGGATGTTTAGAACGATTTCAAAATTTTTAAATTAAAAATTTGATTTTTTCGAGTAATTTGTCAGCATCTACGAAGAAAATATTCTATTATACAATTTCATGAATTGCGGATTATATTGTAAAATTATATTGTTTGTAGGATTTCCTGGTTTAACTCGGGACTTGAATCAATTAAACAAATAATGTAAATTCATTAAACTTATACGAATCAGGATTTCAAATTCTTTGTAAAATTATTTTAGCAGCTGCAATAACAAATAAACACGCTTTTTGGGCAAAATAATTTATTGGAATATGATAAGGGAGATTTGTAACGAATATGTAAGATCAATATGTAACTTTTAATTATTAATTTCATGGAAAGCGAAAAGGAATTGTTAAATAAAATAAATAACTTTTACAGCAAATAAATGCTGCAAAACTGTGTGTTCAGTGTAGTTGTGAGTAACCTATTATTTTTCAATGCTTTTTAATTCACATTTAGAATGTATTAATTTTAATGATTGTCTCTTTCTTGTTTTTTTACTTTTATTTTATAAAAATCCAAAAAAAAAAATTTGAAAGCACGAAACTTTTCAAAAGAAAAATAGTTATTTTTTTAACATACTTAAACAGATCTTGTAACTGTTAACTCTATTAACTTTGCCTTTTTCTAATTATTTATCTACTTGTGTAAAATCGATTTTGTTTAATT
>BGPR01036119.1:0-15674 GCA_013235015.1 Araneus ventricosus
TCGGGCCGTGGCCAGGTGATTGGCTACTAGGACTCCTGCCTCTGTACTCGAAGCTATTGTAGCGGCTGTCATGGCGGATGCAGACCTTCTTTTACGGTTACAGATGTTCAATTGATTCCAAAACTAATTGAAATGAAGCGCTTGATGTGCGTTGAATGTGTGAAGTGTGTTGTGTCTTCAATACATGCTCACATCATATTGTACTCGAAAACGAATTGACGTCGCTATAATAATTAACAATCACTAAAAAGAATGTTGAATTAAATCTTTATTTTTTCGCAGTTGTGTTAAATAAAGAAAAGAGCATGATTATGTGGGACAAAAGATTATCTATTCTAGGCATATGTTATGAACATGTGGTTTTAGGTATGGCTTACATAAATAATATTTTTATATATTCCTTTTAAGCATTTATTTATTTAGTATGATGCATATATTAAACACCGAAAAAAGTTATTCGTTGATTTTATGTGTGTGTGTGTGTGTATAAACCTTATAATTGAATATATTTCGCGTTTAAAATATATTGACTTTAAGCGTCAAAATTCCTAAAATTCCAAACACCGCTGATGAAGGTATTCAATCTAAAAATACTTTTATTTCCATTAAAAACGACATGTGGTTTTAATCTTTAAATTCGTCTTAATTCTAAAACTAATTTACCCGAACCGTATTAATTCAAATCGATTCGAATATCGCAACCAGTCTTTAAACTATTAAGTACTTCAACGAAAACAATTAGAAATTAAAGCAACCCTAATTCAGTATCTCGGAAAATATCTTTTAATCCGAGTTTCCCCGAAACAATGTTCCCCGGATTTTAAGTGGTGAATTATTTTCCGGATTTAGCCGGCGTGGGAAACAAAGCAGCGTTTTCCAGTTTCCTGAATCCCGTTTTAAACCTGCTTTACTGATTAACTGCTTGATTGCACGCAACTAATTGCTCTCTACTGACTAAAACGCTTCATTATCTTTGTTTGTAGTATCTGTACAAATCCTCGAGTTGTCGTTTAAACCTGACAGGTATAAGTAATCCTTAAAGGCAGTGGTTGCTCTCTTTTCTGATTGGTTCCTTCCATTTCTGTGGTGCATGTTCTTGCTGTAAAGTCGATCCTGGGTTTAGCTCTGTGTGCGTATTTTATCCTTAGCCATGTCTTTTTCAAGTGAACTGTTTGTTTATTAGATAACAGTGAATTACTTTTAAGCTTTTAGTGTTTTAAATAGATATATAATTTCTGTATAGGCTATATCTTAGCGCTTCGTCTAAAAATAAATCTGCTTATAATGAGATGAAAATTTTAAATTTTTCAGAATTATCTTCGTCGATTTTTCAAAATGATGAATGTGTTTCAGCAAAGTACATGCATTAAATTTTGTTTCCAATGTAATTTCTGTTACTAAAATGCCTGAAATGTTACAAAAAGCCTTTAAAGTTTACCGTTAATCAAAAACGAGCAATCTGAGTGGTATAAAATGTTTAAAGAGGTAGAGAATTCGTCGTAGGTGCACCACACCCTAGTAGACCATCCATTTCGTGTAAGCATCATCATGTAGATCAAATCAGAGAACTGGTACTTAGTTATCGACGATCAACAATTAGAGACATTACTGAACAAGTTCCTATATCGGAAACGTCGACAGCGAATTGGATGGAGATAATACATGGGTTTTTCGTGGTTTCAGTTCGCAATTTCTGACAGTGCCATCACTTTTCGTGATTTTTTTTACAAACAACAAATACAGTTTCGCAAATTCCGTATTGACCTGATCTGGCATCGTGTGATCTTATTTCCATGGTTGATGTTACCGCTTTCTGTTCACCGTTTTGAATCTATTGATGCGATAAAAGAAAATTCTGTACGGACCCTGAAGGAGTTTCACTAAAATGGCTTTATGTTTTGAGGATTGGAAAATAGGAGACGTAATTAATACTTCGAAACATTCATTGACATCTCTTTGATACAAAATTGATGTCTTTTGTTTTATGGCAGCATTCCTGAGACTTTTTAGACGAACCCTGAAAGAGTTTCACTAAAACGGCTTTATGGTTTGAGGATTGGAAAAAAGGAGACGTAATTAATACTTAGAAACATTCATTGACATCTCTTTGATACAAAATTTATGTCTTTTGTTTTATGACGGCATTCCTGAGACTTTTTGAACGGACCCTGGGTTTGAAGATTGGAAAAAAAAGGAGAACGTAATAAATACTTAGAAACATTCATTGATATCTTTTGGTATCTTAAGACCTCAAAATTGGTATCTTTTGTTTTATGACAGCATTCCTGAGACTTTTTGATCACAGTAGTATTTTTTGCTAATATAAAAAAATCTATTGTAACGTCACGGCCGATGGCCGCGGTTTGATGGCTGAGCAAATTCGAGGCGTTTTCAGACAAGGAGTAGTCTTTCCGAATTTATTTACAGCTAACTTATATATATACATTTGTAATAGACATTTTCTAGGTTAGAATGTTTATGTACAAAAATCAATAAAAATGACCTCGAAGGGAGGAACTGTAACTCTTGGTCGAGTAGTTAAGTGCTTTCGCGAACCAACCTGCACTGCGCTGGAAAAATGAAATAAGTCCCGGAGTTCTATGTAAACTCCTACGAGATGAGCCCGAGGACCGGGTCTATCCGTAAATATCAGAACTCGCAATCCCTGATGGGAGTACTGCTGAGTCTCGATTCGAAGCAAACTTGACGCTCACCAGCGTAGGTGAAGTCCAACTCTCAACTCCTCCCGACAAACGAAATCCGCCCGTTTTATGTACTGATCCGGGTCTCCTCATTAGCCAGGTGGCATTCCTTTCTACCACCTGCAAAAGGTTCCACATTTATGTCTCCCTCGTTAGCACTTTTCCTACAAAGGTAAATGTTATCCATCGTCCATCGAATCCACGCTTCGTTACTTTGAATTGACCAGCTCCCTTCATGTAGGCGACATTGTCAATCAAAGCTTTTTAAGGACCCTGTGGTCTTGTCTGGTCTCCAGCAATTATCGTCGCGTCTGCGGACGCTTTTGGCGCCTCTGTCCCGCTAAGCTTTATTAGAACACACCTGCACAGAGAAGCATTGTCATTCCTCAGATGGCCGACACTAGTCGAAGAATGTTGTGTTATATTTCACCTGCAACCCTAAATCATCGTTTCGTTACAGCTCTCCTAAATCATAGTTGTTATTTGACCACTTTGTTACACTATCCAACCATGGTCAATATTTCACAAATTTGTTCATCTAACTGTAACTTTACTTCCATCCCAGTATATCAGAAGCCGCCAGGCATTTTAATGGTGCCATGCATCTTTATTTTTTTAAGCAATTAACTTGAAGGAAATGGATGCGGTAGTCATGAAAAAGATACATTTATTTATATCCCTACTCGAAATTTATAGTCTCACTGTCAGTTCCTTTCTTTTATTACGCCACTGGATTAATTTACTTTTATCGGCCTTCTGTACCTGACGGGGGGTAGGAAGGGAGGGGCGGCCTGCCTTTGTGCCCAGGAAGATTAATGTAGCTTTCTTTGGGATTAAATTCAGGCAAATTAGAATCTAGAGATGCCGGGCACGTTGCTGTTAAATAAATCTAAAATCGGTTTTTACTGCGAAAGCCTTTTATCCACTTCTTAAAGTTAGGAAATGCGTTCATACGTCGAGAGGAATTGAAAGATAAGATATAGAAATAGGGTTGCCGTTTTCTTTTTCTGGTTTTTGGAAGGGAATATTTGGAGATATCTATTTGGGATTTTGTTGTTGGGTAGTAATTTAGGACTTCATTTTTCAGCCGTTTTTTTCAATGCATGGTGGGATTGGAAGGCTTCTTTTTGTTATATTGTTTAATAATTTGGAAAGGAAGAGCTTCCTCAACCGTCGTATGAAGTAAAATTGTGTTTGTTTTTACTTTCTCGTATACGAAGTATACAGAGAAAGTATTATAATCGTTAAAAAATTCGAACTCGATATTTTGACGGATCTCTACGTTTTAGACCTCCCTGAGTCCGAAAAACACAATTTTGGAATTAAGTCTGTCTGTCTGTGAACACGATAACTCCAAAACTATTAGAGCTACGGGGATGAAATTCGGTATGTGGTCTTTAAACATAATTTGTAGGTTTCTATCAAATTTTGGGCAAAATCCGTCAATGGGAAGTCTGTCTGTCTGTCCGCGGTCATGCGAACACTATAACTCAAAAACTTGAATAGCTAGATGGATAAAATTTGGTTCCCAGTTTTATCGTCATAAATGTAGGTCCGTATCAAATTTTGGGCCAAATCCGTCAACGGGCCGACTGTCTTTCTGTCAGCATAATCGCATACTTTTTTCCTTTTGAAACCAACTCCATGCGCATTAGTACTGGTAGCAATGCTTTTGCACGCGGTGGGATTACGCCACTTTGTCCTTGAGACTGTAAGAGTAGAAAATCGGTTCGCATTTAATCGCACGCATCTCTTTGAATTTGATTCTTTACGTAAATATTTTAGAATCACTATAATCTACAATGAGAAACCTTCTGATAGTCATTGGATTCTGGGTTACAGTAGGTTCGAATTTTTTTATCGACGCGGGGGGAAAGGAAGCAGCACCTTTTTGGGGAAGTATACGAGAAAGTTTAGGGGAGACCACTCCCGCTGGTTGGTATTGGATTCTGAAAATGATTTGGGTATCTGTTGGACTTTGGACACGCGAAATTTCCATAACCTTTTGACTAATGCTTAATTAAATTGCGCACTTATTTGGGACTGATATTTCTTAAGGTAGTTCTAATAATTTTTGGATTGTTTGTATATTTTTCTTTCCTTCATTTTTCTTTTTCCTCTTTTTATGTATTTTATTTTTGTTATTATTCTTTTGTTTATATTCTATATTTATTTGTATTGTTATTTTTCTTTTGCTTATATTCTATATTTATTTATTGTTTTTATTAATGTTTATATTTCTTGTATTTTTTTGTCATTTTAATTGATATTGTCATGAGTAATTCCGTATGCTTAGGCTGGACGGAATTCCTGTTTTTGCATGTCTTTGGGTTATCTATCTCTATCTGCTTCTTTTATACTTTCTCGCGTGGTATAACATGTGCGAACCCAAAGTATTATTTCTATGAATTGTAATCGCGTCAGATACAAAATCTGAAACTGTAAATGGAGTCATATCTGTAGTGTGCTTTCTTTGAATAAATAAATTAATAAATAAAATCGTGTCGTTTCAAAAAATGATAAGACCAGATATAGGTTAAAGGCAGGTATAATATAATACGCAGAAAACAGTTGCCGTCTCCCCTTTTTTTTTTCTTTATAAATTTGTAAAACATAATTATGTGAACGGACCGAACCATTATTTCAAAATACCTCTTATACAACGCAAGCGAAACAACTCATTATATTACAATTATTATTATACAACTATTATTCAAAACAACTCGTTATACAACGCAAAACAAACATAATTATGCGAACGAACCATTATTTCAAACCACCATTTCTTTTGTACAACAAAAGCGAAACAACTCATTATATTACAATTATTATTATTATACAACTATTATTTAAAACAACTCATTATACAACGCAAAACAAACATAATTATGTGAACGAACCGAACCATTATTTCAAAATACCTTTTGTACAACACAAGCGAAACAACTCATTATATTACAATTATTATTATTATACAACAGTTATTCAAAACAACTCGTTATACAACGCAAAGCAAACATAATTATGTGAACGAACCGAACTATTATTTCAAGATATCTCTTATACAACACAAACGAAACAACTCATTATATTACAACTATTATTCAAAACAACTAATTATACAACAGAAAAGAAACATAATTTTATAAGCGAAATCGAACCATTATTTCGAAACAACTCGTATATAATCAACAAATAAGAACCGACCAAACAGCTATGATGCTAAAACAGTATTTTGCATTTATAATTAATTAAGTATTTAAGTAACATAACGTTGTAAAATATAATTATATAAAAGAAGCCGAACCTTTATTTTAAAACTCATATCAGAATTTATATATAATCAACGAACGAGAACCACCCCAACAGCCATGATGCAGAAACAAAACCCGAAGCGTATTTTGCATTAATAATTAATAAGGTATTTAACATAAATATGTTTGTCGGTCTTGAAAATTACCTAAAAATGTTTTCTTCAGATTTTTATCTTTGTTCTTAAAGTGAAGTATTGTACTCATCGTAACCAAGATCCAAAGTCGGTAGTTACCGAAGTAGAAAAATACAATTTACTACCATCGTTAACTAACTAATGAATGATAAACTTTCTTTCGTATGTTAAAAGGAATCTGTAAAAGACAACCACCGAGACACGTCACTTTCCTCTTTACGAGAAAAGTCATTATTTGTCCTCGAAATGAGTCCTTCAGTCCTTTCAGCAGCCCCCCTCTTTCGGAGTGTCCATAAATCAGATGCCCCCCTTTGACCATGTCAAATCACCTTTGGAAACCCGAATAACCCTTAAATCACTGTACTTCGTCGCTGCTTTGATGCAAGTAAATAAATAACAAAATGTTCGTAAGAGAAGGCGGCGAATAGACTGGAAATTGCCCAGTCGTTTGAAAAGAAATTCGTTACAGTGTTTTCTTTTATAAAGTCTCGATTGAAGGGGGTAAAATGAAAACGGGACTTGCCATTGCAGGGTTTATATTGGGAGTTGGGTAATTTTTTATGTTATCATGTCGCAATAGTTGTTATGTCGAAGTGTGGCAATTCGTTGTCAGAGTTTGAGAAGAGCTTGATTAAATGGTTTAGATTAAAGAACGGTTTTGCGTGAGATAAGGTTTAGAAGTGTGGTTCGATGTTTTAAAATAAGGAAGAGTACTTCAGTTATATGGTAAATACTTGCTGTTATATATATATATATATATATACAGGGTGTCCAACAAAGGACTCCCTCATTTTAAAATTTAATAACTCGGCAACGGAGATCGATAGAAGAACGAAACCAGTGATATGCTTAGTCTGAAAGCCGTAAAAATCTGATACAAAAGTTTCAAAATTAGTTATAAATGTTGCCGACAGGTGGCGCTGCAGGTTGTAATAGCTATTCAGAATCCGATAAGAAATCTATAAACTGTCCTTGGCAAGCACGAAAAATGCCTAATTTGAATCGATTGTGATGCGATTGCAACGATTACTTGCAAATGACAGTTTATAGCTTTCTTCTCGAAATCTGAACTGTGATTACAACGTACAGCGCCACCTCTCGGCAACATTTATAACTAATTTTGAAACT
Source organism: Araneus ventricosus (assembly GCA_013235015.1). NCBI lineage: Eukaryota > Metazoa > Arthropoda > Arachnida > Araneae > Araneidae > Araneus > Araneus ventricosus. Next base: position 7,279 of record BGPR01036119.1, read on the forward strand.
TTTGTATCAGATTTTTACGGCTTTCAGACTAAGCATATCGCTGGTTTCGTTCTTCTATCGATCTCCGTTGCCGAGTTATTTAATTTTAAAATGAGGGAGTCCTTTGTTGGACACCCTGTATATATATATATATATAAAATATGTAATAATCTCACTTAATTTTATTTCAAATTCTAATATTATATATTTTAAAGTCTTAATGTATTATAAAATCACTTTTCTTAAACTCCAGTTTCGTTCTATTTCCCGCGCTGGAGGTATATTAAATCTCGCGTTTGGCATATTTATTACTAAAAGAATATTCTAATTACTTCCACGCGCCAACATAAATCTCGAAATACGCGAAATCTTTTCCAGACTTTTCCCTAAAACACTTAAGTAATATACTAAAAATAGCTATTATTCCCTTCACTTTGATCACGTGTATATCTGTTAAATCCCTACCTGAGAAAAAGCAGGGATCTTCTGCCCTCTTTTGGCTTAAAAACTTCAACTAAGATGCACGTATGTCCATCACTCTCCGATAATAAAAAGAAATTAGTTAATAATTCGGACTGTTTTTTTATTTAACGACTACAACAACAAAATCATTTCATATATATAAAACTTTAAAATTACACACTTTTATTAGAGGGGTGATAGCGTTCAGGATTTTTTCGGAATTCTAGATTTTTTACCTTCTCAAATCCTGAATTTCGTGATATTTTTAGAGGTTAACCTGGATTTAACGGTGCGCACTTACTTCGTTCTTCTTAGGATCGCCAAATCTTTGCCGCCAAGAACGGCGATGGGAGAACATTTGTTTTGGATGCGTCTAGATGTTTTTAACGAGTAACAAGCGCGCATGCGCACAGATTGATCTTTTCATCGGTGTTTTGCTTATCAGGCTATATTGCGCCACGTCTCGATTGGACTGTTTTGTTCAACTCTTCGATGCGATTGATCGATAAATTCGAATTTGAATAAAACTTCGTTTGGAATTCTTCGGATGGAATATCGGTTCAGTATCTTGTATGTTATTCTGTGTGTTTCGTCCCTCAATGAATAAACGTAGCTACTAGTTTCCTGCTGTGCTAAAAGCGAAGCCGCTGATGTTTTTTTAAGTTAAAAAAATTTGCCGGTACACACTTGAAATGCCGCAGGCTTTCGTGCTCAATCTCTCGTTTACAGGTGACGCTTGCGCAAGAGAGCAATAAAAAACGCACTGCACATCCAAAACAGTATTTGGCGACGGCACATGAAATAGCCATTATCGTAGCTGCCATCTTCCGTATCTGCGTACAACTTGTAATGTTGGCATTCACACCCCACTTTTCGTTTCCGATCCCATGTATTGCATGAATAACACCATTCGAAACGTGTATCGCTTCAAGTAGAAAATCGTTTAAGTAATCAAAAGTTTTGTTGTTAATACTGAGTCAGACTTGCCATATCTATCATATCTGCGTACAACTTGTAATGTTGGCTTAGATGACCTTAAAAGTTATACAGTAGAACCCAGCTAATCCGAAATTCCGGTTAATCCGAACCGATTTTATTTTCGAAAATTATATGCAATTGAAAAGATTACCTGAAAAGATTTAAATATGCATGCTAAAAAAAAAAGTGCTTTTTCAGGATGCATAATTTTGAAAACATCGAAGAAACTAATGCAATTCGCCGTAAGATAAGGTCACTTCATACAGGAGCACATCCATTATTCTGATGAAAAGGGGAGACATATTCTCTTTCTGTTGCTTTTGAATAAAAGAATTCAAGAGATAGTAGTACTGATTACTTATAACTGACATTTTTTTTAGCACACATCTTTTTCTTTTCTATTTTTATCGGAATCTCGGGTAATCCGAATTTTTTGTAATTCGAACAGGCACCGGTCCCAATTAGTTCGGATTAGCGGGGTTCTACTGTAGTTGCCGGGCATGGAGTGGTGTTATGTTTGTCTGACGTAGGTGCATCTAAAATTTGTAAATGATCTTTGTAAACACTCTGTGTAGCAGAAAATTTTTTTTCCCAGCCAAATGATTAGTAAATCCCAAAATACGAAACCTCTTTCGGAATGATTCATTTCAAAAGTTTCTTCCGGAAGTTAGAGAAAACAGCAACTCCGGCGATAACTTTTCATCATCGTAATGAAAAGCTATTTATCGACATTTCCTCACCGATACACCCCCATCCACTCCCAACAATCCTTCCGGAAGACGCGACGAGTACATGCCATTCAGATAATTTCCTCCCAAAACACCCGGAAAACGACCCCGACATCGGGACCATCACGGTCCACGGGCACAAATAATCATCTGGACTATCAACAAGAGCATCAGTGACAGTAATAGACGCATCAAAAAGGCATTTTCGCCGAGTCATAAACGCTGATGCCGGGCATTAAGAGGTAATTGGAGATTTGGGGGAAATGATTATGCCAGTCGTAGAAATGAATATGGTAATGTGGTTTGTGGGTTGGAATGAAAAAAAATCAGTGTCTTCTCTCTCTGTACGTGATGAGCGAACGCAAACAGTTTGGTAGGCTTCGAATTGTGCCCTAATGTGCGACATCGACTGCATCAAATGATGGTTGTGGGAAAAGAAGTCAGGGTAGAGTTGGATGAATTCTGAAATCAATACAGTCGACGCTCGTTATAACGACCTCTCATTATAAAGACCATTCCATTATAACGACCGGTGATAAAATCCCGAACTGTTTCCCTATGCACTGTTATTTTACTTCCGATATAACGACCGTCCAGTGTCGTCTAATCCCAATACAACTTCCGAATTCAGCGGACATTCTTCCCGGTATTTTACCAAAAAGAACATGTTCCTAAACGTAAATGACCTTTATTATTGTATTGCCAAGCTTCGTAGATCTTCAGTGTTACAGTTCAACTTTGACGGGGGGGGGGGGGGAATTAACCCCCCCCCACAGCACGGAAATTAGAATAGCCTAGAATAAAAAAATGTTTCAAGTGCTATTGAGACTTTAAAATGTTTTTTTGAAAGGCAAGAAAATACAGAACATTATTTATCATCTTTAACTGAAATGGAAAATTATGTTTTGCAAAAATCACATATGCAGAAAAGACAAACAGCCATTTCTGATTTTTTCTTTAGAAAATAAATGTTTTGTAAGTTTATAACGCCTTTTATTTTCTACTGTGAAATCTGTTTTAGAAATATATTTTTAATTACTAAAATTTTATTTTTAATGCCAATGATAAAAAATAATTTGTGTATTTAGTTGAAATCTCTTTAAAAATCGCCTATTTATACGGAACTGCTGAGCGTGCATGTGTACATTTTTTTAAATACATCCACTATAGCGGCCACTCGTTATAAAGACCTTTTGCTGTGGGACGCACAGGGACGTTATAACGAGCGTCGACTGTATAAACTTATTAACACTGTCAGGATGCGGTTGGATCAAATATTATAACATAAAATGTTGTTTTGAATCAACTCTACATACCTTGTAAAATATTTCGTAATCTAGTCAAGAAACATTTAATACTCTAAGGCAGTGGTTCTCAACCTGTGGGCCTCGGATGGCGTATTAGTGGGCTACGGAATGCTTGTCAAGAGTCGAAGCCAGGAAAGCTTCAGGAATCGTGTCTTGTCTTTTTGCTTTTTAAACAATATATTTTAATCCTTTGAGGGAAAGTTTTACTAATTATTGACATACAAGTGCATACCTTCGTTCGGGCAAAAGTCAGTAAGTCCAAAACTACAGTTTCGAGATGCGACTAGTTTAAACTTGATTAATTTTGAGTCGTTATGATAATTAGTAAAAACTAGCAGTACGCGCACGGCGTTGCCCGTGGAATCGGGACTTTAACAAAATGGAAAAAAAAAACCCGCCCATAATGACATGAAAAAGTTTTGAAAACAAAATCAAAACAAAAGATACACATTATTTGATTTTCCTGGGTTTTTTTTTTTGTGCTACTTTACAGAGTACGTTAATCCAACACAGTATTACAAAATTGGAACGTGAAAATGATTATTATACAGCAAGCAAAATATAAAATCGAATCCGAAAACAAAAATCGAAGTCATTCATTCAGGTGAAGGTCATGACGTATCCTGCGCGTCCGCCAATCAAAATTGGCAGCAACGTTCCCAAGAAGTGCCGCGCGAGGAACTCGATCGAGAAAAATAACTCTCAACCGCCCAGAATAAAATTATTTTAAAAAAAAACGGGAGAAGATATTTTAACCGTTCTTGTTTTAAATCCAACAGAACCGTTCTAGTTATAAGCTGAAAAAATTGAAAATATTAGTGTTATTAGAAAGTCGGATGCAACAAATTTAAAAACAAAACTAACATTTAGATGGTGAAACTGACTATTTTTTAAAAAATTCTCAAAATTCAGTAAATTATGTTAGAAATTCAAAACTAACTTCATTAGAACGGAAATCGCGTGCTCTTTCCGATGGTGTATCTATTTTTGTCGTACAATTATTCGAAACCATTCTATTGAGAAATTAGTGCGAAAAATCAACCAAAACATTAAATAAAGAAATTTCTAGATTAAATTTTAAAATTTCTGCTTCGAGATGCATTCAGTCACCATTACGACTACCTGCGTGCCAAATTACATGGCTGTAAGTGCGATAGATTCGTCTGGACATCGCAGACAGACACACACGCACACAAACATTGCCTTTTATAAGTATAGATTATTTCACAGATTTCTAGCACCTGTGATTGATTTACTGATGCTTAGATAACAGGTTTCTATCACGAAATAATAATTATAGTGAACTGCAGTAGTCCGCCATAATGTTTTTGTGGACTAGTGACTTCTGCCTGAACAAAGACGATTTAATATATGAATGTATTATATCGTCGTCGTTGGTATGCGTTGGTAATTTTTTACTTATACATTTAGTTAGTGGGCCGCAAAATATTTTTTATGCAACAGGTGGTCCGCACAATCAAAAAGGTTGGGAACCGCTGCTCTAAGGTATAAATCAATAAATTTACATTTTTATTTTTTCACACATACTAAATTACAAAAACCACTGCTTTGCTCTAACAGACAATAACTAAAAGTTATCACTAGAAATAAATATGTAAAGTATTTTCCTAAACAATTCCATTAAAAGAGGAAAAAATCCCACGACTCAAACGCAAGGAATTATGAGGTATTTTATCAGAGTGCTGCCCTCGACACAATGGGGTAGCGAGTGTAAATGGCGTCCATGTCATAATATGATTTTTTCGCCCACCCCCGCCATCATCAGTGGCTCAGATTGTGCAATCAGCGTCCGGGGAATATTTTTTCGTCCCCTCTTCTGATTTTACTTGAAAAAGTAAAATAAACGCATTAACCCTTTAAAGGACTACTTTTGTTTAGTAGTGGTATAATAAAATAACTTTGGGATTGAGATTAATTTAAGAAAAGAAATTCATTTAGCTAATTGGTTGGCATTAATTTTTGTTAATTAATTTTATTAATAATTAATTACCAACTCAGGACACTTCGTTATGGTTTAAAATAAGAAATGAGAACATCTATGTCTGTGCTTCATCGAAAAATTTGGCGAGAACTTACGACAACCTTAAAAACTGCATTTATAAAAATTGATTAATTTGGTGGAAAGTATACTTTCTACGGCCTTCGAAAGGGTTAATGTTTTGTCACCATGGCCATTGGCGCGGAGGCTAAGTATCTCTCGGGAAAAAATATGACTTTTTTTTACCCCAGACGGTCATCAATGACCTGTCAAGCGTAAATGTTACCCGGAAAAAGGTATTATTTTTATCCTCATCATATTTTGTTTTAAAAGATGGCACAAACAAGTGTTTTGGTTCCACGGCGCCCGGGCTTCTATACTTACTCCCCTTGCCCCCGTGTCACTACACCACTGCCTCGACATTCCTTTATACTTACACATTAAGACACTTTTTTTTTTGTTTAGCTTCGTATTTTAGTGAGAGGCATCGAGTATGCATGTTGAAATCTTCCCGTTGACAGATCGTGTTTTAGTGAGAGGAATCGAGTATGCACTTTGGAATCTTCCCGTTGACAGATTGTGCCCAAAGTTTCGTAAAGATTTAGTATTTTAGTTTCAAGATTATGTAACTAATTTCATTTATCTAGCTCTTCACTTTTTTGGGTTGTGTTCAATTACACGCGGGTAGACGGGCAACCAGTCTACCCTTCCACCGATTTTTCAATAAATTTATAAAGGTTTTTGTGAGGACCACATACCAAGTTTCAATCTATTTTTTAAATGTCCTGATTACAGTCGGATAGACTGACCTGTTTGGTTGCACGGACAGACGATGCGTCTATCTGCCTTAAAATTTCTTCTCTGTGTATCGAATACGATGTTGTTTCATAGACACTTAATTTATAACTAATCAGAAATTTAAAATGTTTAAGACATGAACATGTATTGAAATATATCTCTTTTTTACATTATGCAATTTAATTCTTGATTTGATATGAAAATGTTTTTGACTTTTCTTATTGAACCAGCGGTTATGCTCATTATCTTTTTCTTTCATTATAGGTGAGTGTCATATTCTATCATTGTCGTTTTGATTATCTGTGTTTCCTCAAAGGTATGCATTTTTGATTTCTCAAATATAAATTTCATAAGACGTTGTACATTCATTACTAAATAGGATCTAAATGTAATAAAAGTACCGGATGTCCACTCTAAATATAGCCCACAAGCTAATTTCTAAACCATTAAGAGATAGGTATTTACTTCCAGCTGGAAAAGTGCTTTAAATGATGTAAAGAATTACATTTCATGTTTGAATCAATAAATGTACTGTGAAAATTTTTATATTGTCTGTTGACCTACGGTCGGTTACGGTCTAAATTGTTATACAATCCTCCGGTCCTATTAGTCATATTCAGTAAAATATTCTTGACTCGCTTACATTTTAAACAAAAAAGTTCAATTTTTTTTCGGTTAAAACTGGCAGAGTTATGAAGTCCTGAATTTCATTATTTTATGCCAATCAACGGCCGCGTGGAGCAAGCTCCACACGTTGATTGGTGGATCCTCCACGGGGTGGCCACTGAAATGCTCTAAAATAGTAATATTTTCTGAATTAAAATACCACTCTTTACTAAAATAGTGATATTCAGGTTGCGAGGACTCAAGTTTCATGTCAAAAATAACACCCATATCAGTAACTGATCGAAGTACCCGTATACGTCCATATAGGCTGCAATATTTTTTGGTATTTTTTTGCTAAGCAGTCCTGAACAATACAAAACAAACTGAAAGAAGAAAGAAAGACAGACAAGAACAGAGTTAAGAGTGGGACCGTTTTTTCAAGAGTTTATCATATAGAGAAGTACATCTCAACCAACCCTCTGTGGACACCTTGACAGAAGCTATTAAAAAATGCTTATGTGGGCTCACCATCCTTCTTTTACTTAAAAAAACGTATCCAGCTACTTAAAGAAAAAAATCCTCTACCCAAAAATAGTCTTCTTGGAAGAACACTTCTTTCGACACTTATGGTAATTTCGGGACGTCGAGTAGAGGGAGGAGGGTGTTCTTAGGGGTTGAGGTGGTGATGAGAGTGTTAAATCGTGAATTCTTTGGGCTCCATCCTTATTTCGCATTCGGATTTCCGATGGTTGGATTTGACGCGTTGTGGTTTCCATTAGTTCTCGTTGTGTTGGAAGGGTCTTTGGGGCCTGGCACTGAGCACTCAAGGTTTGCAGGTGTCATTTTTCATGCATTATTTTTTTTTCTCTCGTTTTCAGTTTAGGGTTGGATGTTTACCAGTGTACTTAACATTTATATAGAGTTTTTTTATGAGATGGGCAAGGATTTTTCAGGAAGAAAGCGACCCGACTTAAAAAAAATTTGAGACTTTGGTGGGATGATTTTGTTTTTAGTTGATGTCCTAAGAGAATGACATTTTTTAAAATGTTGAAAGTGTTTTCTGCAATTTGATATGAAATGAATAATTTCTTATTTGGAAATAATTCTATCTACAAAGAATTTCGCTTCTGCGAATGTTTTTTAACATTTTTGATGAATTAGTTTATATTTCTTTACAACTTATAATAAACTGTCAACAGATTCTCACTTTTGGCATTTTAAGGTCTTTTGTTCGAAACTTAATTCTACCGAAGATCTACCGTGTGTGCGCACCTGGTGTAGGACTAATGAGACTCTTAACAACGAGTATAAGAGTTTTGAGAATAGGATGTCGGCTAGGTTTTACCCTTGATTTTAACCTTTATTCTGAGCTAGCTGTTGGGTTGCATCACCTGGTGGCCATCTTATGAGAGTCAAACCTTAATGCATGGTATGAGAATGTCGAGAATAGCATGCCAACTTTGGTTCTGTCCTTGATTTCAACCATCACGCTGAGCTAGCTGGTAGGCTGCATCATCTGGTGTACGTCTTATAAAGACC
>BGPR01036120.1:0-15674 GCA_013235015.1 Araneus ventricosus
GGTCTTTATAAGACGTACACCAGATGATGCAGCCTACCAGCTAGCTCAGCGTGATGGTTGAAATCAAGGACAGAACCAAAGTTGGCATGCTATTCTCGACATTCTCATACCATGCATTAAGGTTTGACTCTCATAAGATGGCCACCAGGTGATGCAACCCAACAGCTAGCTCAGAATAAAGGTTAAAATCAAGGGTAAAACCTAGCCGACATCCTATTCTCAAAACTCTTATACTCGTTGTTAAGAGTCTCATTAGTCCTACACCAGGTGCGCACACACGGTAGATCTTCGGTAGAATTAAGTTTCGAACAAAAGACCTTAAAATGCCAAAAGTGAGAATCTGTTGACAGTTTATTATAAGTTGTAAAGAAATATAAACTAATTCATCAAAAATGTTAAAAAACATTCGCAGAAGCGAAATTCTTTGTAGATAGAATTATTTCCAAATAAGAAATTATTCATTTCATATCAAATTGCAGAAAACACTTTCAACATTTTAAAAAATGTCATTCTCTTAGGACATCAACTAAAAACAAAATCATCCCACCAAAGTCTCAAATTTTTTTTAAGTCGGGTCGCTTTCTTCCTGAAAAATCCTTGCCCATCTCATAAAAAAACTCTATATAAATGTTAAGTACACTGGTAAACATCCAACCCTAAACTGAAAACGAGAGAAAAAAAAATAATGCATGAAAAATGACACCTGCAAACCTTGAGTGCTCAGTGCCAGGCCCCAAAGACCCTTCCAACACAACGAGAACTAATGGAAACCACAACGCGTCAAATCCAACCATCGGAAATCCGAATGCGAAATAAGGATGGAGCCCAAAGAATTCACGATTTAACACTCTCATCACCACCTCAACCCCTAAGAACACCCTCCTCCCTCTACTCGACGTCCCGAAATTACCATAAGTGTCGAAAGAAGTGTTCTTCCAAGAAGACTATTTTTGGGTAGAGGATTTTTTTCTTTAAGTAGCTGGATACGTTTTTTTAAGTAAAAGAAGGATGGTGAGCCCACATAAGCATTTTTTAATAGCTTCTGTCAAGGTGTCCACAGAGGGTTGGTTGAGATGTACTTCTCTATATGATAAACTCTTGAAAAAACGGTCCCACTCTTAACTCTGTTCTTGTCTGTCTTTCTTTCTTCTTTCAGTTTGTTTTGTATTGTTCAGGACTGCTTAGCAAAAAAATACCAAAAAATATTGCAGCCTATATGGACGTATACGGGTACTTCGATCAGTTACTGATATGGGTGTTATTTTTGACATGAAACTTGAGTCCTCGCAACCTGAATATCACTATTTTAGTAAAGAGTGGTATTTTAATTCAGAAAATATTACTATTTTAGAGCATTTCAGTGGCCACCCCGTGGAGGATCCACCAATCAACGTGTGGAGCTTGCTCCACGCGGCCGTTGATTGGCATAAAATAATGAAATTCAGGACTTCATAACTCTGCCAGTTTTAACCGAAAAAAAATTGAACTTTTTTGTTTAAAATGTAAGCGAGTCAAGAATATTTTACTGAATATGACTAATAGGACCGGAGGATTGTATAACAATTTAGACCGTAACCGACCGTAGGTCAACAGACAATATAAAAATTTTCACAGTACATTTATTGATTCAAACATGAAATGTAATTCTTTACATCATTTAAAGCACTTTTCCAGCTGGAAGTAAATACCTATCTCTTAATGGTTTAGAAATTAGCTTGTGGGCTATATTTAGAGTGGACATCCGGTACTTTTATTACATTTAGATCCTATTTAGTAATGAATGTACAACGTCTTATGAAATTTATATTTGAGAAATCAAAAATGCATACCTTTGAGGAAACACAGATAATCAAAACGACAATGATAGAATATGACACTCACCTATAATGAAAGAAAAAGATAATGAGCATAACCGCTGGTTCAATAAGAAAAGTCAAAAACATTTTCATATCAAATCAAGAATTAAATTGCATAATGTAAAAAAGAGATATATTTCAATACATGTTCATGTCTTAAACATTTTAAATTTCTGATTAGTTATAAATTAAGTGTCTATGAAACAACATCGTATTCGATACACAGAGAAGAAATTTTAAGGCAGATAGACGCATCGTCTGTCCGTGCAACCAAACAGGTCAGTCTATCCGACTGTAATCAGGACATTTAAAAAATAGATTGAAACTTGGTATGTGGTCCTCACAAAAACCTTTATAAATTTATTGAAAAATCGGTGGAAGGGTAGACTGGTTGCCCGTCTACCCGCGTGTAATTGAACACAACCCAAAAAAGTGAAGAGCTAGATAAATGAAATTAGTTACATAATCTTGAAACTAAAATACTAAATCTTTACGAAACTTTGGGCACAATCTGTCAACGGGAAGATTCCAAAGTGCATACTCGATTCCTCTCACTAAAACACGATCTGTCAACGGGAAGATTTCAACATGCATACTCGATGCCTCTCACTAAAATACGAAGCTAAACAAAAAAAAAAGTGTCTTAATGTGTAAGTATAAAGGAATGTCGAGGCAGTGGTGTAGTGACACGGGGGCAAGGGGAGTAAGTATAGAAGCCCGGGCGCCGTGGAACCAAAACACTTGTTTGTGCCATCTTTTAAAACAAAATATGATGAGGATAAAAATAATACCTTTTTCCGGGTAACATTTACGCTTGACAGGTCATTGATGACCGTCTGGGGTAAAAAAAAGTCATATTTTTTCCCGAGAGATACTTAGCCTCCGCGCCAATGGCCATGGTGACAAAACATTAACCCTTTCGAAGGCCGTAGAAAGTATACTTTCCACCAAATTAATCAATTTTTATAAATGCAGTTTTTAAGGTTGTCGTAAGTTCTCGCCAAATTTTTCGATGAAGCACAGACATAGATGTTCTCATTTCTTATTTTAAACCATAACGAAGTGTCCTGAGTTGGTAATTAATTATTAATAAAATTAATTAACAAAAATTAATGCCAACCAATTAGCTAAATGAATTTCTTTTCTTAAATTAATCTCAATCCCAAAGTTATTTTATTATACCACTACTAAACAAAAGTAGTCCTTTAAAGGGTTAATGCGTTTATTTTACTTTTTCAAGTAAAATCAGAAGAGGGGACGAAAAAATATTCCCCGGACGCTGATTGCACAATCTGAGCCACTGATGATGGCGGGGGTGGGCGAAAAAATCATATTATGACATGGACGCCATTTACACTCGCTACCCCATTGTGTCGAGGGCAGCACTCTGATAAAATACCTCATAATTCCTTGCGTTTGAGTCGTGGGATTTTTTCCTCTTTTAATGGAATTGTTTAGGAAAATACTTTACATATTTATTTCTAGTGATAACTTTTAGTTATTGTCTGTTAGAGCAAAGCAGTGGTTTTTGTAATTTAGTATGTGTGAAAAAATAAAAATGTAAATTTATTGATTTATACCTTAGAGCAGCGGTTCCCAACCTTTTTGATTGTGCGGACCACCTGTTGCATAAAAAATATTTTGCGGCCCACTAACTAAATGTATAAGTAAAAAATTACCAACGCATACCAACGACGACGATATAATACATTCATATATTAAATCGTCTTTGTTCAGGCAGAAGTCACTAGTCCACAAAAACATTATGGCGGACTACTGCAGTTCACTATAATTATTATTTCGTGATAGAAACCTGTTATCTAAGCATCAGTAAATCAATCACAGGTGCTAGAAATCTGTGAAATAATCTATACTTATAAAAGGCAATGTTTGTGTGCGTGTGTGTCTGTCTGCGATGTCCAGACGAATCTATCGCACTTACAGCCATGTAATTTGGCACGCAGGTAGTCGTAATGGTGACTGAATGCATCTCGAAGCAGAAATTTTAAAATTTAATCTAGAAATTTCTTTATTTAATGTTTTGGTTGATTTTTCGCACTAATTTCTCAATAGAATGGTTTCGAATAATTGTACGACAAAAATAGATACACCATCGGAAAGAGCACGCGATTTCCGTTCTAATGAAGTTAGTTTTGAATTTCTAACATAATTTACTGAATTTTGAGAATTTTTTAAAAAATAGTCAGTTTCACCATCTAAATGTTAGTTTTGTTTTTAAATTTGTTGCATCCGACTTTCTAATAACACTAATATTTTCAATTTTTTCAGCTTATAACTAGAACGGTTCTGTTGGATTTAAAACAAGAACGGTTAAAATATCTTCTCCCGTTTTTTTTTAAAATAATTTTATTCTGGGCGGTTGAGAGTTATTTTTCTCGATCGAGTTCCTCGCGCGGCACTTCTTGGGAACGTTGCTGCCAATTTTGATTGGCGGACGCGCAGGATACGTCATGACCTTCACCTGAATGAATGACTTCGATTTTTGTTTTCGGATTCGATTTTATATTTTGCTTGCTGTATAATAATCATTTTCACGTTCCAATTTTGTAATACTGTGTTGGATTAACGTACTCTGTAAAGTAGCACAAAAAAAAAAACCCAGGAAAATCAAATAATGTGTATCTTTTGTTTTGATTTTGTTTTCAAAACTTTTTCATGTCATTATGGGCGGGTTTTTTTTTTCCATTTTGTTAAAGTCCCGATTCCACGGGCAACGCCGTGCGCGTACTGCTAGTTTTTACTAATTATCATAACGACTCAAAATTAATCAAGTTTAAACTAGTCGCATCTCGAAACTGTAGTTTTGGACTTACTGACTTTTGCCCGAACGAAGGTATGCACTTGTATGTCAATAATTAGTAAAACTTTCCCTCAAAGGATTAAAATATATTGTTTAAAAAGCAAAAAGACAAGACACGATTCCTGAAGCTTTCCTGGCTTCGACTCTTGACAAGCATTCCGTAGCCCACTAATACGCCATCCGAGGCCCACAGGTTGAGAACCACTGCCTTAGAGTATTAAATGTTTCTTGACTAGATTACGAAATATTTTACAAGGTATGTAGAGTTGATTCAAAACAACATTTTATGTTATAATATTTGATCCAACCGCATCCTGACAGTGTTAATAAGTTTATACAGTCGACGCTCGTTATAACGTCCCTGTGCGTCCCACAGCAAAAGGTCTTTATAACGAGTGGCCGCTATAGTGGATGTATTTAAAAAAATGTACACATGCACGCTCAGCAGTTCCGTATAAATAGGCGATTTTTAAAGAGATTTCAACTAAATACACAAATTATTTTTTATCATTGGCATTAAAAATAAAATTTTAGTAATTAAAAATATATTTCTAAAACAGATTTCACAGTAGAAAATAAAAGGCGTTATAAACTTACAAAACATTTATTTTCTAAAGAAAAAATCAGAAATGGCTGTTTGTCTTTTCTGCATATGTGATTTTTGCAAAACATAATTTTCCATTTCAGTTAAAGATGATAAATAATGTTCTGTATTTTCTTGCCTTTCAAAAAAACATTTTAAAGTCTCAATAGCACTTGAAACATTTTTTTATTCTAGGCTATTCTAATTTCCGTGCTGTGGGGGGGGGTTAATTCCCCCCCCCCCCCCGTCAAAGTTGAACTGTAACACTGAAGATCTACGAAGCTTGGCAATACAATAATAAAGGTCATTTACGTTTAGGAACATGTTCTTTTTGGTAAAATACCGGGAAGAATGTCCGCTGAATTCGGAAGTTGTATTGGGATTAGACGACACTGGACGGTCGTTATATCGGAAGTAAAATAACAGTGCATAGGGAAACAGTTCGGGATTTTATCACCGGTCGTTATAATGGAATGGTCTTTATAATGAGAGGTCGTTATAACGAGCGTCGACTGTATTGATTTCAGAATTCATCCAACTCTACCCTGACTTCTTTTCCCACAACCATCATTTGATGCAGTCGATGTCGCACATTAGGGCACAATTCGAAGCCTACCAAACTGTTTGCGTTCGCTCATCACGTACAGAGAGAGAAGACACTGATTTTTTTTCATTCCAACCCACAAACCACATTACCATATTCATTTCTACGACTGGCATAATCATTTCCCCCAAATCTCCAATTACCTCTTAATGCCCGGCATCAGCGTTTATGACTCGGCGAAAATGCCTTTTTGATGCGTCTATTACTGTCACTGATGCTCTTGTTGATAGTCCAGATGATTATTTGTGCCCGTGGACCGTGATGGTCCCGATGTCGGGGTCGTTTTCCGGGTGTTTTGGGAGGAAATTATCTGAATGGCATGTACTCGTCGCGTCTTCCGGAAGGATTGTTGGGAGTGGATGGGGGTGTATCGGTGAGGAAATGTCGATAAATAGCTTTTCATTACGATGATGAAAAGTTATCGCCGGAGTTGCTGTTTTCTCTAACTTCCGGAAGAAACTTTTGAAATGAATCATTCCGAAAGAGGTTTCGTATTTTGGGATTTACTAATCATTTGGCTGGGAAAAAAAATTTTCTGCTACACAGAGTGTTTACAAAGATCATTTACAAATTTTAGATGCACCTACGTCAGACAAACATAACACCACTCCATGCCCGGCAACTACAGTAGAACCCCGCTAATCCGAACTAATTGGGACCGGTGCCTGTTCGAATTACAAAAAATTCGGATTACCCGAGATTCCGATAAAAATAGAAAAGAAAAAGATGTGTGCTAAAAAAAATGTCAGTTATAAGTAATCAGTACTACTATCTCTTGAATTCTTTTATTCAAAAGCAACAGAAAGAGAATATGTCTCCCCTTTTCATCAGAATAATGGATGTGCTCCTGTATGAAGTGACCTTATCTTACGGCGAATTGCATTAGTTTCTTCGATGTTTTCAAAATTATGCATCCTGAAAAAGCACTTTTTTTTTTAGCATGCATATTTAAATCTTTTCAGGTAATCTTTTCAATTGCATATAATTTTCGAAAATAAAATCGGTTCGGATTAACCGGAATTTCGGATTAGCTGGGTTCTACTGTATAACTTTTAAGGTCATCTAAGCCAACATTACAAGTTGTACGCAGATATGATAGATATGGCAAGTCTGACTCAGTATTAACAACAAAACTTTTGATTACTTAAACGATTTTCTACTTGAAGCGATACACGTTTCGAATGGTGTTATTCATGCAATACATGGGATCGGAAACGAAAAGTGGGGTGTGAATGCCAACATTACAAGTTGTACGCAGATACGGAAGATGGCAGCTACGATAATGGCTATTTCATGTGCCGTCGCCAAATACTGTTTTGGATGTGCAGTGCGTTTTTTATTGCTCTCTTGCGCAAGCGTCACCTGTAAACGAGAGATTGAGCACGAAAGCCTGCGGCATTTCAAGTGTGTACCGGCAAATTTTTTTAACTTAAAAAAACATCAGCGGCTTCGCTTTTAGCACAGCAGGAAACTAGTAGCTACGTTTATTCATTGAGGGACGAAACACACAGAATAACATACAAGATACTGAACCGATATTCCATCCGAAGAATTCCAAACGAAGTTTTATTCAAATTCGAATTTATCGATCAATCGCATCGAAGAGTTGAACAAAACAGTCCAATCGAGACGTGGCGCAATATAGCCTGATAAGCAAAACACCGATGAAAAGATCAATCTGTGCGCATGCGCGCTTGTTACTCGTTAAAAACATCTAGACGCATCCAAAACAAATGTTCTCCCATCGCCGTTCTTGGCGGCAAAGATTTGGCGATCCTAAGAAGAACGAAGTAAGTGCGCACCGTTAAATCCAGGTTAACCTCTAAAAATATCACGAAATTCAGGATTTGAGAAGGTAAAAAATCTAGAATTCCGAAAAAATCCTGAACGCTATCACCCCTCTAATAAAAGTGTGTAATTTTAAAGTTTTATATATATGAAATGATTTTGTTGTTGTAGTCGTTAAATAAAAAAACAGTCCGAATTATTAACTAATTTCTTTTTATTATCGGAGAGTGATGGACATACGTGCATCTTAGTTGAAGTTTTTAAG
The DNA here is from genome assembly GCA_013235015.1 of Araneus ventricosus. NCBI lineage: Eukaryota > Metazoa > Arthropoda > Arachnida > Araneae > Araneidae > Araneus > Araneus ventricosus. The sequence continues at coordinate 7,918 of BGPR01036120.1, forward strand.
CCAAAAGAGGGCAGAAGATCCCTGCTTTTTCTCAGGTAGGGATTTAACAGATATACACGTGATCAAAGTGAAGGGAATAATAGCTATTTTTAGTATATTACTTAAGTGTTTTAGGGAAAAGTCTGGAAAAGATTTCGCGTATTTCGAGATTTATGTTGGCGCGTGGAAGTAATTAGAATATTCTTTTAGTAATAAATATGCCAAACGCGAGATTTAATATACCTCCAGCGCGGGAAATAGAACGAAACTGGAGTTTAAGAAAAGTGATTTTATAATACATTAAGACTTTAAAATATATAATATTAGAATTTGAAATAAAATTAAGTGAGATTATTACATATTTTATATATATATATATATACAGGGTGTCCAACAAAGGACTCCCTCATTTTAAAATTAAATAACTCGGCAACGGAGATCGATAGAAGAACGAAACCAGCGATATGCTTAGTCTGAAAGCCGTAAAAATCTGATACAAAAGTTTCAAAATTAGTTATAAATGTTGCCGAGAGGTGGCGCTGTACGTTGTAATCACAGTTCAGATTTCGAGAAGAAAGCTATAAACTGTCATTTGCAAGTAATCGTTGCAATCGCATCACAATCGATTCAAATTAGGCATTTTTCGTGCTTGCCAAGGACAGTTTATAGATTTCTTATCGGATTCTGAATAGCTATTACAACCTGCAGCGCCACCTGTCGGCAACATTTATAACTAATTTTGAAACTTTTGTATCAGATTTTTACGGCTTTCAGACTAAGCATATCACTGGTTTCGTTCTTCTATCGATCTCCGTTGCCGAGTTATTAAATTTTAAAATGAGGGAGTCCTTTGTTGGACACCCTGTATATATATATATATATATATAACAGCAAGTATTTACCATATAACTGAAGTACTCTTCCTTATTTTAAAACATCGAACCACACTTCTAAACCTTATCTCACGCAAAACCGTTCTTTAATCTAAACCATTTAATCAAGCTCTTCTCAAACTCTGACAACGAATTGCCACACTTCGACATAACAACTATTGCGACATGATAACATAAAAAATTACCCAACTCCCAATATAAACCCTGCAATGGCAAGTCCCGTTTTCATTTTACCCCCTTCAATCGAGACTTTATAAAAGAAAACACTGTAACGAATTTCTTTTCAAACGACTGGGCAATTTCCAGTCTATTCGCCGCCTTCTCTTACGAACATTTTGTTATTTATTTACTTGCATCAAAGCAGCGACGAAGTACAGTGATTTAAGGGTTATTCGGGTTTCCAAAGGTGATTTGACATGGTCAAAGGGGGGCATCTGATTTATGGACACTCCGAAAGAGGGGGGCTGCTGAAAGGACTGAAGGACTCATTTCGAGGACAAATAATGACTTTTCTCGTAAAGAGGAAAGTGACGTGTCTCGGTGGTTGTCTTTTACAGATTCCTTTTAACATACGAAAGAAAGTTTATCATTCATTAGTTAGTTAACGATGGTAGTAAATTGTATTTTTCTACTTCGGTAACTACCGACTTTGGATCTTGGTTACGATGAGTACAATACTTCACTTTAAGAACAAAGATAAAAATCTGAAGAAAACATTTTTAGGTAATTTTCAAGACCGACAAACATATTTATGTTAAATACCTTATTAATTATTAATGCAAAATACGCTTCGGGTTTTGTTTCTGCATCATGGCTGTTGGGGTGGTTCTCGTTCGTTGATTATATATAAATTCTGATATGAGTTTTAAAATAAAGGTTCGGCTTCTTTTATATAATTATATTTTACAACGTTATGTTACTTAAATACTTAATTAATTATAAATGCAAAATACTGTTTTAGCATCATAGCTGTTTGGTCGGTTCTTATTTGTTGATTATATACGAGTTGTTTCGAAATAATGGTTCGATTTCGCTTATAAAATTATGTTTCTTTTCTGTTGTATAATTAGTTGTTTTGAATAATAGTTGTAATATAATGAGTTGTTTCGTTTGTGTTGTATAAGAGATATCTTGAAATAATAGTTCGGTTCGTTCACATAATTATGTTTGCTTTGCGTTGTATAACGAGTTGTTTTGAATAACTGTTGTATAATAATAATAATTGTAATATAATGAGTTGTTTCGCTTGTGTTGTACAAAAGGTATTTTGAAATAATGGTTCGGTTCGTTCACATAATTATGTTTGTTTTGCGTTGTATAATGAGTTGTTTTAAATAATAGTTGTATAATAATAATAATTGTAATATAATGAGTTGTTTCGCTTTTGTTGTACAAAAGAAATGGTGGTTTGAAATAATGGTTCGTTCGCATAATTATGTTTGTTTTGCGTTGTATAACGAGTTGTTTTGAATAATAGTTGTATAATAATAATTGTAATATAATGAGTTGTTTCGCTTGCGTTGTATAAGAGGTATTTTGAAATAATGGTTCGGTCCGTTCACATAATTATGTTTTACAAATTTATAAAGAAAAAAAAAAGGGGAGACGGCAACTGTTTTCTGCGTATTATATTATACCTGCCTTTAACCTATATCTGGTCTTATCATTTTTTGAAACGACACGATTTTATTTATTAATTTATTTATTCAAAGAAAGCACACTACAGATATGACTCCATTTACAGTTTCAGATTTTGTATCTGACGCGATTACAATTCATAGAAATAATACTTTGGGTTCGCACATGTTATACCACGCGAGAAAGTATAAAAGAAGCAGATAGAGATAGATAACCCAAAGACATGCAAAAACAGGAATTCCGTCCAGCCTAAGCATACGGAATTACTCATGACAATATCAATTAAAATGACAAAAAAATACAAGAAATATAAACATTAATAAAAACAATAAATAAATATAGAATATAAGCAAAAGAAAAATAACAATACAAATAAATATAGAATATAAACAAAAGAATAATAACAAAAATAAAATACATAAAAAGAGGAAAAAGAAAAATGAAGGAAAGAAAAATATACAAACAATCCAAAAATTATTAGAACTACCTTAAGAAATATCAGTCCCAAATAAGTGCGCAATTTAATTAAGCATTAGTCAAAAGGTTATGGAAATTTCGCGTGTCCAAAGTCCAACAGATACCCAAATCATTTTCAGAATCCAATACCAACCAGCGGGAGTGGTCTCCCCTAAACTTTCTCGTATACTTCCCCAAAAAGGTGCTGCTTCCTTTCCCCCCGCGTCGATAAAAAAATTCGAACCTACTGTAACCCAGAATCCAATGACTATCAGAAGGTTTCTCATTGTAGATTATAGTGATTCTAAAATATTTACGTAAAGAATCAAATTCAAAGAGATGCGTGCGATTAAATGCGAACCGATTTTCTACTCTTACAGTCTCAAGGACAAAGTGGCGTAATCCCACCGCGTGCAAAAGCATTGCTACCAGTACTAATGCGCATGGAGTTGGTTTCAAAAGGAAAAAAGTATGCGATTATGCTGACAGAAAGACAGTCGGCCCGTTGACGGATTTGGCCCAAAATTTGATACGGACCTACATTTATGACGATAAAACTGGGAACCAAATTTTATCCATCTAGCTATTCAAGTTTTTGAGTTATAGTGTTCGCATGACCGCGGACAGACAGACAGACTTCCCATTGACGGATTTTGCCCAAAATTTGATAGAAACCTACAAATTATGTTTAAAGACCACATACCGAATTTCATCCCCGTAGCTCTAATAGTTTTGGAGTTATCGTGTTCACAGACAGACAGACTTAATTCCAAAATTGTGTTTTTCGGACTCAGGGAGGTCTAAAACGTAGAGATCCGTCAAAATATCGAGTTCGAATTTTTTAACGATTATAATACTTTCTCTGTATACTTCGTATACGAGAAAGTAAAAACAAACACAATTTTACTTCATACGACGGTTGAGGAAGCTCTTCCTTTCCAAATTATTAAACAATATAACAAAAAGAAGCCTTCCAATCCCACCATGCATTGAAAAAAACGGCTGAAAAATGAAGTCCTAAATTACTACCCAACAACAAAATCCCAAATAGATATCTCCAAATATTCCCTTCCAAAAACCAGAAAAAGAAAACGGCAACCCTATTTCTATATCTTATCTTTCAATTCCTCTCGACGTATGAACGCATTTCCTAACTTTAAGAAGTGGATAAAAGGCTTTCGCAGTAAAAACCGATTTTAGATTTATTTAACAGCAACGTGCCCGGCATCTCTAGATTCTAATTTGCCTGAATTTAATCCCAAAGAAAGCTACATTAATCTTCCTGGGCACAAAGGCAGGCCGCCCCTCCCTTCCTACCCCCCGTCAGGTACAGAAGGCCGATAAAAGTAAATTAATCCAGTGGCGTAATAAAAGAAAGGAACTGACAGTGAGACTATAAATTTCGAGTAGGGATATAAATAAATGTATCTTTTTCATGACTACCGCATCCATTTCCTTCAAGTTAATTGCTTAAAAAAATAAAGATGCATGGCACCATTAAAATGCCTGGCGGCTTCTGATATACTGGGATGGAAGTAAAGTTACAGTTAGATGAACAAATTTGTGAAATATTGACCATGGTTGGATAGTGTAACAAAGTGGTCAAATAACAACTATGATTTAGGAGAGCTGTAACGAAACGATGATTTAGGGTTGCAGGTGAAATATAACACAACATTCTTCGACTAGTGTCGGCCATCTGAGGAATGACAATGCTTCTCTGTGCAGGTGTGTTCTAATAAAGCTTAGCGGGACAGAGGCGCCAAAAGCGTCCGCAGACGCGACGATAATTGCTGGAGACCAGACAAGACCACAGGGTCCTTAAAAAGCTTTGATTGACAATGTCGCCTACATGAAGGGAGCTGGTCAATTCAAAGTAACGAAGCGTGGATTCGATGGACGATGGATAACATTTACCTTTGTAGGAAAAGTGCTAACGAGGGAGACATAAATGTGGAACCTTTTGCAGGTGGTAGAAAGGAATGCCACCTGGCTAATGAGGAGACCCGGATCAGTACATAAAACGGGCGGATTTCGTTTGTCGGGAGGAGTTGAGAGTTGGACTTCACCTACGCTGGTGAGCGTCAAGTTTGCTTCGAATCGAGACTCAGCAGTACTCCCATCAGGGATTGCGAGTTCTGATATTTACGGATAGACCCGGTCCTCGGGCTCATCTCGTAGGAGTTTACATAGAACTCCGGGACTTATTTCATTTTTCCAGCGCAGTGCAGGTTGGTTCGCGAAAGCACTTAACTACTCGACCAAGAGTTACAGTTCCTCCCTTCGAGGTCATTTTTATTGATTTTTGTACATAAACATTCTAACCTAGAAAATGTCTATTACAAATGTATATATATAAGTTAGCTGTAAATAAATTCGGAAAGACTACTCCTTGTCTGAAAACGCCTCGAATTTGCTCAGCCATCAAACCGCGGCCATCGGCCGTGACGTTACAATAGATTTTTTTATATTAGCAAAAAATACTACTGTGATCAAAAAGTCTCAGGAATGCTGTCATAAAACAAAAGATACCAATTTTGAGGTCTTAAGATACCAAAAGATATCAATGAATGTTTCTAAGTATTTATTACGTTCTCCTTTTTTTTCCAATCTTCAAACCCAGGGTCCGTTCAAAAAGTCTCAGGAATGCCGTCATAAAACAAAAGACATAAATTTTGTATCAAAGAGATGTCAATGAATGTTTCTAAGTATTAATTACGTCTCCTTTTTTCCAATCCTCAAACCATAAAGCCGTTTTAGTGAAACTCTTTCAGGGTTCGTCTAAAAAGTCTCAGGAATGCTGCCATAAAACAAAAGACATCAATTTTGTATCAAAGAGATGTCAATGAATGTTTCGAAGTATTAATTACGTCTCCTATTTTCCAATCCTCAAAACATAAAGCCATTTTAGTGAAACTCCTTCAGGGTCCGTACAGAATTTTCTTTTATCGCATCAATAGATTCAAAACGGTGAACAGAAAGCGGTAACATCAACCATGGAAATAAGATCACACGATGCCAGATCAGGTCAATACGGAATTTGCGAAACTGTATTTGTTGTTTGTAAAAAAAATCACGAAAAGTGATGGCACTGTCAGAAATTGCGAACTGAAACCACGAAAAACCCATGTATTATCTCCATCCAATTCGCTGTCGACGTTTCCGATATAGGAACTTGTTCAGTAATGTCTCTAATTGTTGATCGTCGATAACTAAGTACCAGTTCTCTGATTTGATCTACATGATGATGCTTACACGAAATGGATGGTCTACTAGGGTGTGGTGCACCTACGACGAATTCTCTACCTCTTTAAACATTTTATACCACTCAGATTGCTCGTTTTTGATTAACGGTAAACTTTAAAGGCTTTTTGTAACATTTCAGGCATTTTAGTAACAGAAATTACATTGGAAACAAAATTTAATGCATGTACTTTGCTGAAACACATTCATCATTTTGAAAAATCGACGAAGATAATTCTGAAAAATTTAAAATTTTCATCTCATTATAAGCAGATTTATTTTTAGACGAAGCGCTAAGATATAGCCTATACAGAAATTATATATCTATTTAAAACACTAAAAGCTTAAAAGTAATTCACTGTTATCTAATAAACAAACAGTTCACTTGAAAAAGACATGGCTAAGGATAAAATACGCACACAGAGCTAAACCCAGGATCGACTTTACAGCAAGAACATGCACCACAGAAATGGAAGGAACCAATCAGAAAAGAGAGCAACCACTGCCTTTAAGGATTACTTATACCTGTCAGGTTTAAACGACAACTCGAGGATTTGTACAGATACTACAAACAAAGATAATGAAGCGTTTTAGTCAGTAGAGAGCAATTAGTTGCGTGCAATCAAGCAGTTAATCAGTAAAGCAGGTTTAAAACGGGATTCAGGAAACTGGAAAACGCTGCTTTGTTTCCCACGCCGGCTAAATCCGGAAAATAATTCACCACTTAAAATCCGGGGAACATTGTTTCGGGGAAACTCGGATTAAAAGATATTTTCCGAGATACTGAATTAGGGTTGCTTTAATTTCTAATTGTTTTCGTTGAAGTACTTAATAGTTTAAAGACTGGTTGCGATATTCGAATCGATTTGAATTAATACGGTTCGGGTAAATTAGTTTTAGAATTAAGACGAATTTAAAGATTAAAACCACATGTCGTTTTTAATGGAAATAAAAGTATTTTTAGATTGAATACCTTCATCAGCGGTGTTTGGAATTTTAGGAATTTTGACGCTTAAAGTCAATATATTTTAAACGCGAAATATATTCAATTATAAGGTTTATACACACACACACACACATAAAATCAACGAATAACTTTTTTCGGTGTTTAATATATGCATCATACTAAATAAATAAATGCTTAAAAGGAATATATAAAAATATTATTTATGTAAGCCATACCTAAAACCACATGTTCATAACATATGCCTAGAATAGATAATCTTTTGTCCCACATAATCATGCTCTTTTCTTTATTTAACACAACTGCGAAAAAATAAAGATTTAATTCAACATTCTTTTTAGTGATTGTTAATTATTATAGCGACGTCAATTCGTTTTCGAGTACAATATGATGTGAGCATGTATTGAAGACACAACACACTTCACACATTCAACGCACATCAAGCGCTTCATTTCAATTAGTTTTGGAATCAATTGAACATCTGTAACCGTAAAAGAAGGTCTGCATCCGCCATGACAGCCGCTACAATAGCTTCGAGTACAGAGGCAGGAGTCCTAGTAGCCAATCACCTGGCCACGGCCCGA
>BGPR01036123.1:5559-15674 GCA_013235015.1 Araneus ventricosus
AATAAAATCGGTTCGGATTAACCGAAATTTCGGATTAGCGGGGTTCTTCTGTACTACTATCTCTTGAATCCTTTTATTCAAAAGCAATAAAAAGAGAATATGTCTCCCCTTTTCATTAGAATAATGGATGTGCTCCTGTATGAAGTGTCCTTATCTTACGGGGAACTCAAGAAGAGATTCATTCCGTTGTTTTTAGTATGTGTATTTAAATCTTTTTAATTGCATATAATTTTCGAAAATAAAATCGATTCGGATTAACCGGAATTTCGGATTAGCGGGGTTCTACTGTATATGCCTATCTCTATCGGTTTAGAAATTAGCCATTGGTCAACGAATAGAATGGGCACACAGTATAATTCGCATACAAGTAAGTGAAAATAGACAGTTTTGCAAACGTAGCAAGTCTCTTCTGTTCCTTTTCAAAAGAACCCCTTTGAAGAGCTGAGAACAGAGAAATCAATACTAAGGCCCATTTCAACACAGTCCATACCGAAACATGAATTGTGCATTTGTGGCATCTTCGAACCATGTGACAGGTAGCCAAAAAAAAAAAAAATCTTTCCACTGAATTCGGCCCACCCTGGCCTACGTGATTGAATTCCCGCGCGTTAAAAGTGGGTTCTGTGATTTATCGGCCAAAGTGACAACTATGACTCGCCCATCAGTGTCAGGGGGGATCAGAACGGGGTTGGGAACTAGATGTATTAGATTTAAGGCCGCTGGTCACTTTCTCATGGGGTCGCTTAGCCCGTTAGGGGATGTTGGTCACTTCATTCGATTGTCCATAGCCAGGGCGGTGAAATGACCGTTAAGGAAGGAATTCAATAAACTCGAGCTCTTCTTGTCGAAAGTACCGTTTTGATTTTTTGGGAATGAGAAGGTTAGCCCTAGAAGACACTGTTTTTCGTAAAACTTTGAAGTTAAATGAATTTTCTAGTAGATACAAGAGAGTTGAAGGTATTTTTGCAAAATAGTCAATAAAATAATAATAAACATTAAATTTAAGCAATAAACGAATGAAAAAAAAGTAAAGTAATCTTGACTACGAAAAAATAATTTCCATTATAATATATTACAGCCCTTTGAAATATAATTTATTGAAATGAATTTATTATATTAAATTTTATATTATTGTAATTTTTATTCATTATGTTATTTCTATTTTAATTATTATTGTCACATTATAATTTTCATTTTTAAATTAATTTGCATCTATGATAGTTATAAATTTATAAGTACAACTGAATATTTGCTGTTTCCACTCATAGGATTCAACAAACTATCAGCTGAATGGAGACAGCAGACACTACACCGACGGCGCCTGGTCCTCAGCTGGCTCAAGGTTTATAGATTGTCATAACTAGCAGGAAGAAGTTTTCCCTCTGCTGGAGCCAGAACCGGGTTAAGGCCCGGTGCACACTATCCGATTCGTGTCGTTGAAACTATAAAAATGACAATAGTAAACCCCGTTCCTCCTGTGTGTAGCCGATTCGTGTCTTTGAAGCTACAAAAATTACAATAGTAATCCCCATTCCCCTTGTGTGTAGCCGATTCGTGTCGTAGAAGCTATAAAAAGAACAATAATATCCCCCATTCCCCTTGTGTGTAGCCGATTCGTGTCGTTGAAGCTATAAAAATTTCACACCCATTCCGCCACTGCTTCCAGCTTTATACACTTTGGTGTACCAGTGGCGTAGCTAGGATAAGTGGTACCCGGGAAATAATATGATTTTTTTTTAACTCCAGTCGTCATCTGTGGCTTAGCATGAGGAAATGGCGCCCGGAGAATAGCATTATTTTCATTCTTCTTCATCATATTTTGCTTTAAAAAGTGACAAAAATGCAATGAAGTTTTGCTTTCGTTGACCCCCCTAAAACTATCACCCGGGGTATCTACACCCCCTCCCCTTTGCTCTTCAGTCGCTACGTCACTGGGGTGTAAAAGTAATTCATCGACAATTTTAAAGATGGCTGTTTGTTTGTTAAATTTTTTTAGACTAGGACCGGTAACAGCAGCCGGCAAACGAATGCCGGTTAATCGAAGTTTAACTGTAATTTCAAAAATATCTTGTTTTTTCTTTCGGACTCATGGAGATCTAAAACGTGGAGATTCATCAGAATTGCGCTTTCGAATTTTTCGACTTTCTATATTTTTTTATACGAGAAACTAAATATGTAGAAGAACTCGAAACGCAGAATAACGACGCATCTAGGAAATGACTCAATCGCAAGGTTTCGATGACCACAAACTTGTTTCTTTCTTGGAATAAAATACATGAAAACGAAGCACTGTAATTCAACCCGGACAAAAACAGCAACCCAAGTTCCACTCTGACACTTAATAATGACTTTCATTTTACACTCTGCCGACAGACGCGTTGAGAACCATTAGTATTTATTTACTTTTCACGCATCCTTGAACAAAAACCCATCCGCCATCTGTGAAGGCCGCACACCCCGTATAATAAACGACCCTCCCCCAAATAACGGAGCCCCAAATTTAACGCCGCAACTGTCACTGTTGGGCGGAATCCTCTGTGAGTTGTCGCCGCGTGGCGCTAGTTTGGAGCCATTGACCGTTGACCGCTTTTTCCGGTCAGCTGTTACCATGGGGAATGACCGGTAGTTAACGAGGGTGAAATTGAGAGGGGTCCGGGAGGTGGCACTTTTTTCACCTCCCTGCAGCAGATGATTGAGTAGCAAGTTCATATTTCGTCTGCCGACAGACAGTTGGTATTTGACTTGTTAATCGATAGCCTGAAGGGTTCGTCAGCAATATGTTGTTTTTGGTAATTCCAGTCCGGGGCCACTAAAAAAAAGGAATTCCGTCAAGTGATACAAGATTTACTTGGAAGTCCTTGTAGGTTTCTTTCTGGCGGCAGCATCACGTGGATTCAAGGTCGTTCATTCCTGGGTTGTTGGCCCCACTACAAGTGTGGACAAAATTCCTGAATCAGTTCCGAATTTGGGCAGTTTTATCCGCATTGGGAGAAAAAAGCACCGAATTTCATTTAAATTCTAGATTATGTAGAGCAGTGGTTCCCAACCAATGGCAGCTGCCCACTGGTCCTCGGATAGCGTATTAAGCCCGGTGCACACTAGCCCATGGGTGATTGTGTTCCGGTATTATACCAGAAATCTAATATTTTTTTCATCTTTAATACCGGAATTCCGGTATTTTCTGATAAATCTATTTTTTTAAAACTTAAGAGTGCCAAAGACTCAAACTACTATGGATTATCCGTAGTTTCTACGCAATTTCGGCTTCTACTACAGACTGCACAAATTATAATCCATACTACGGAGTTCTAGGTTGGAATGTTTTATTTAAAATATAATCAGAAGTCCTAATTTTCGCTTAAAAAAACATTTCATGAGTAATTATTTTTGTGGTAATATGAAACATTTTTTTATAAGAAATATGAAAAAACAGGAAAAAAAATTAAGGTTTAGTGGAATTTTTTTTTTTTTTTTTCGTATATTCTTGTTGTTTACTTTGTATTATACTGAGTCAATACAAATGAATTTTTCAGAAAATGCCATACCATGACTAAGAATAGCTACCTCACTTAAGAATCCCATAAGAATTTATATATATATTCATTAATGCTATTCATACTAAATGCTATATTTTTTATATTGTTTTGTATCAATTTTGATAGTTTCTTTTCATGAGTGTTATGGAATGTTATTGAAAACTCATGAACTAAGTCAAAATAAATTAAATCAATTTCTTATGTCAAAAAAGCATATTAAAAATTGCATGCAAAAGCTGAATCTGTGGCGTAATGAATGAATACATGTCCATTCCTTACACATAATTTTCCTGCTAAAATTTCAGGTATTTTATTCATGAAGCCACAATCACCCCTGCTAGCCTATTCGTGTCGTTGAAGCTATAAAAATAATAGTAACCCCCATTCCCCCCCACATGTCTCCACGGGGGGCTTGTGGGTTATTTTTTTTTTTTTATAGCTTCAACGACACGAATCGGCTACAGACAGGGGGAATGGGGGTTATTATTGTTATTTTTATAGCTTCAACGATATGAATCGGCTACACACAGGGGGAATGGTGGTTATTATTGTTATTTTTATAGCTTCAACGATATGAATCGGCTACACACAGGGGGAATGAGGATAATCATACAATGAAATACATAAAGATAATTCGATTATAAACTATTACTATGAAAAAGACAACCCAGATTTGGAATTCCAACAATCAAATGCCAATCGATCTTAGGAATCGATTAAGTCGCATTAAATTCGAATTTTAGAGGCACCAACCTTCTGCCAAGGCCAATTGTTGGAAAAAAGCAAAAGGTATAGGAGTAAATCTCCAAAATATTTCAAGAAAAGAACGAGAAAATAACTAAATGCTTACCAATTCAAAGTCATAGCAAATTATAAAGCCAGGAGCTATATACAAATACAGTTCCGCATCTATAGTGAAAATATTATAACTAAAATAGGTTATATATACTATAGAAAAACATCATTAATAAATTAAACTATAAATTTAATTTTTTAAAATCATTATAGTAGCTTATTTTAGTATGAGAATATACTTTAAATATATATATATATATAAGATCAGGCTTTAAAAAGGTGAAAGGCAGTCCATTTGATCATGGAAGAGACAATATTTGCTTACATCTTCTTTTATTCAGGCATTACGTTATTTCTTCATAGGTAAAGTACTTAATTTTTACGTAGCTCCATGACCAGTATTCAGAAGTTTACGCCCGAGCAGCGCGTTGTTGTTGGAAGCTTACATGCTGGCGTGAAAAAAGGGGCAGAAATGAATGCGCAGAATGCTCAAGTAGCCAGAAGAGGGAATTTCCCCTTTAGAACCACGTGACTTGAAAAGAAAGTTGTAGTGCGTTAATTATGATGAAAGTGGAAGTATTTAAAATGAGGTGTCGTTAAGATTATTTAGGAAAGTTAAAAAATTAAAATATCGCATATATATATATATATATATCAATATCATGAAAGTCAAAAAATATTAAAATAATTTGCGTTTGTGTTATATATTTTTCTACTTTATTTTATCTTCCCCTTTTATATATATATTCCACTTTCGGCTTTTTCTTACCGCAGATTGTTTTCTTGACATTTTGTTTTTTGAATGTTTATTTTGTATATGTTGCTTTTACATTTCTGCTATGTTTGTTTCGTATTTGTTATATATATATATATATAAATAAAATGTATTCGTAATTGTAGTCGTTAAAACAAAACAGCAGGCCGAGTTAAATTCAAAATTTCCATTTTATTTATCGGAGAGTGACGAAATGTACGTACATCTTAGTATAAGTTTTAAGCCAAAAGTGAACAGAATATCCCTGCTTTTTCTCAGGTAGGGATTTTAACAGATAGACATGTGATCAAAGTGAAGGGAATAATAGCTATTTTTAGTATATTACGTAAGTGTTTTAGGGGAAATTCATGGCGACAATAAGTCGCTGATTTCGCGATTTATGTTGGCGCGTGGAAGCAATTAGAATATTCTTTTATCAATAAATATGTCAAAACGAGAGATTTAATATACCTCCAGAGCGGGAAATAGAACGAAACTGGAGTTGAAGAAAAGTGATTTTGGAATACATTAAGACTTTAAAATATATAACATTAGAATCTAAAAGAAAATTAAGTGAGATTATTACATATATATATATATATATATATTAAAATGGAGAGACTGTAGTTAATCGGTAAAAACGTATAGATGCTCATCAGGGTAAGTAAAATCTATACGAACCGCTAAAAAATTAGTGATATACGTATATATATATATATAATTCCTAGTTTTAGACAGTTAAAATTAAGTAAAAATTTAATTTTTTTCCACAAGAAGTGGGAGGGGAGGTACCGCCACTTTTTGTTGTGTATCTTTGTTATGAAACTGCGTGATGCAAGAACCCTAGAAATTATCTTCTTATCATTATTCACCGACATAAATACAACACCCCCTCTTTTACCTCGGAAACCAACAAAGGGCACCGGAAAAATCTTCATATCGCAATCGGTATTTATGGCATGGCGGCACATTCTTTTAAGTACAACCGCAACTCTCGAGTGCTGTTATTTGTTTCTGCCATCCACCTTACCTATCAGATCGCCCTCCTGTAAATAATCGAGCGTTTAAAACAAGAACCGGTCTTATCTAATCTCGTGAAATATTGGGCTGGCGGTCCCAGGCCCCGTTATCTCAGGGCTGGGGACCCCGGAGAATAATACGTGATGGTAAATAAAGATTGCACCGCATCGTCTTCCCGGGAAGCTAGTTTTAAAGGTAAACTACCGTTATTGGCCGTATTGATGGTAATCGTGTCGTATAAAAAGTGATCTATAGAGATCGTGCAGAAGTCGGTAATTCTTGTCCAGGTAATCAGGGAAGACATTTCCCGAGGGAGTTTTGCGGAGAAAGGCAATTATATTTCTCATCTAGCGGGTAGGGTTTTGTATTCCTGTATCTTGAGATGAAGTCAGAGATCCATTAATTTTTATGCCAATATTGCTTCCGTATCCAAGTGAGTTTTGAGGTTGAATTTTTATGTGTAGAGTAGATAGAATTAAATTGTTCAATTTCGTGGCAAATCGACTCCTTGATATTTCACCGATGGGATCAGGCAAGCAGAAGGTGAGGTCACAGAAGCTTCGACATTGCGATCTTCTGTCAAACTCATGAATATTGATAATTTAATACACTTTTTTATTAAATTTCTATTTTATTTATGATAACAGTTTCTCAGTCACTTTTGTTATTGAAAATATTGAAAGATTTAGGTGAAATTAATTTTGGTAACTTGTTTATGATCTCCAAGAGGCAATATGTCCTCCCGCTGATGTGGAAGTTTGGCATTGGGGGGTGCCAGCTCAGGTGTAGTCCCCGTCATCTGAAAGCGGTTCAAAATTTCACGGGTCGACCTAAAATAGCCCCCTTGTTGCTTCGAAACGGGACATTAATATAACTAAACGGTATTTACGTATTAACGCCACCGAGGCTACAGATTGGCGGTAATGCGCCAATAAAGAGCAATCTTGTTTACAAAAACCGCCAAATTGGCGGCACTTAAAAACCTCCAAATTGGCGTTAATACGTAAGTACAAAAACCGCCAAATCTGTAGCGTCGGTGGCGTTAATACGTAAGTACCAACTAAACTTAACCAATATGCAATGCAACTGATTTTAAGATGGAGTCTGGGAAATGTTGAAAAATCTCCAAGTTAGAAAGGGTATAATTAACCTCTCAGTTTTAGACAGCATTAATGACTGAATAATTAAAAATTTGTGCTAAAATATTAAATAACAATGAACTAACTACGTTATACGAGTTATTAATCGTTTTACGAGTTTACTTCGTTTTGAGAATTTACTACGTTTTGAGAATTTACTACGTTTTACGAATTTACTACGTTTTGCGAATTTACTTCGTTATACGAGTTTAGTACATTTTACAAGTTTACTACGTTTTACGAATTTGCTACGTTATACAAGTTTACTACGTTATACGAGTTTATTACTTTTTACGAATTTACTACGTTATAGGAGTTTACTACGTTTTACGAATTTACTACGTTATACGAGTTTACTACGTTTTACGAATTTACAACGTTATGCGAGTTATACTCGTATTTAGTAACGCCATTTAAACTTTTGCGTAAAAATTTATAATAACATCAATTCTATGAATTAAAGCCATTTGTTTTGTTTTGTTAACTAATAGACATCTGCGACTACTAATACCACGATAAACTAGACAAGTATAAGACATCCCCATAAATCAACCATACTATAAACCTTTACTTCTAATTACGGTCGTAATTCACCGATTTTACAACTGCACTTTCTTATCATCTAATTGGACTGCAACTCAACTCGTATCAATGAGAAATGTCCTGCCAATCTGACGTCAGTTCTTCAAGAACCATCGTTGCCATTAAAAATTATAGGTATTTGGATTTAGTTGGTCTTTAAAATCGCGTGACTGACAGCTTTGTCATTCCCACTAAGCGGAGGAAGACAACGATACCATTTTAACGCCAAAAAATTCGGTCAACCTCCCCTAGAGCATCGAACAAGTGTCCTCCCACAAGTAATTTCCGAAACCTAGCTTCTTATCTAGAAAGCCAGACTCATTTTTTTCCACACTCATCTTTTTTGGAGAAAAAGGACCCCATAAAAGAAGGAGCCAGCACCTCCCCTCGAAGCACGCCCACAATCTTCCTGTAAAATCTTGCGTTGCCACAACGCCACTAATAAAGTTTAGGTAATAAAATTAAGTGATGCTCTGCAGGTGGGAATTCTGTTTGAGCCTCCTTCTTTTGTGATAAGACCACATGGGGTGGTAGTTTGTATGGGGAAAGGCACTTTGGCTACCGGGGACTGCCAACTTTTTTCAGGTAGGAGGTCTTTATCTAAAACGACGTCTTTTGGATTGAAGTAAAACTTGCCTCATTAAAGAGTTTTTTTGGAAATGGCTTCCATTAACGGGTCTTGTTATAATCTGGAAGATTGGCCTGGTGGTTTCGAGTCAACGCGCGTCGTGAAAGGTTGTCGTACCCTCAGGCTGTATCAAAGCTGTGGATCCAGTACTAAAATGGTAATGGATGTTTTTTGTCCTTGAAGACATACAGTTTTAGGACAGAAATTCTTAAAATGTTCTACTTCCTGCTTCTTTTAAGGCGGAAATGCTTTCAGCGACCCACGAAATCAAAAATTTAATAGGAAACATTCGTAATTATACACAAAGTTATGCATTTAAAGCCCGATGCGTACATGCTATTTGTGTCGGACAATTAGCGACACGAAATGTCGGAGAAGCAATTAGCGGTTTGAAGTTGGGTAGTAGTGCACACATACTACTAGTTATGTTACGATTTCTCTTTGACCTCTGGGGAAACTGCTGAACAAAAGTGTCGCTAATTACTTGTCATACACATCAGCTCGGAAGGAGGTACCTGTGCACTACTCGGCTCTCATCAATGAACTTCATCGCACTAATTAATTCTCTGACATTTTGTCCGTAATGAGTTGCCCGACACAAATCGGATGTGTGCACCGGGCCTAAGGTAGTTATTCAACTAATTTTGATGGGATTTTTTTCAGGGTCTCGGTTCTCTCGGCTTCGGGACCAGATGATCGATTCGAAACCCGATTCTTTCAAAGATCTGCTATGAATTTGAGCCTGGTCCGCGTTGTGGGTGAAACGTCCTCCCACTAGTGTGACGTGGGGGTTTGGAGCGAAGGTGTTGCCCGTTCGGGGGCTGTCCTCGGCAATTTCCAAACAAAGGTGGCGCCAGTGGACCGGGGACCATGACCCCCCTGTCGGGGAAACTTTTTGTACCCCGTTCACACAACGGGGTATTCACCTAGTAGATAAATAAAGATCTGGCGAAAATTTGAGACCAATTTCATTACACCCCTCCCCCATGCAGCAGGTCGTGCCCTAACCCCGTCTGGCAGAGCCACTCCTGGTTCGAAATGACGAGGTTCGTTCTAAAATAATTCTCTTGTTGCTTCGAAATGGGAGGTTTATATATCTAACCTAAACGAAGATAATCTCCGTAGCGTAACTAAGCAATTTGTGGTCTCCGGCAAATATTTAGGGCGGATTGAATATTATACTATACTATACTATACTATACTATACTATACTATACTATACTATAATATAATATAATATAATATAATATAATATAATATAATATAATATTGTTCGGGGGTGGCTGCATAGATTGCCTAGGGCCTCATATGTTCTCAAATAAGAGTGAAGGAGAGACTCTGGAGTTAAGTAACTTGACTTTATTTCATGACGGTATTTACAAAGAGAGTGAGCTACTGTACAAATGAGCGAGATTATATGCAAGTATAAGAATACACACAGCGCCACCTACAACCTTTGGGCACTGAATTAGGCACTGAGTACCTAACAAATGTATTATATTACATTACATTACAGTATAGTATAGTATAATATAGTATAATATAGTATAGTATAGTATAGTATAGTATGGTAGGTAGGACAGCAGCAGTGTCAATGTAGTTGTCACACCTCAATTCCGGGCCCTTCATGGGGCCCTGGCAGTTTGCAAGTCCTTTCACAT
>BGPR01036124.1:4537-15672 GCA_013235015.1 Araneus ventricosus
ATCCAGAAGGTTCCGTTCATGGCACCATTCTTGCTATCTTCAAGCATTCACTGATTTAAAAGCTCTCAGCCAACTGCATATCAAGGAATGGAAGTCGAAAAAATATGCGGAACAGTTTCTTCAGCTCAACAGATATACCCAATTAGCTCCGAGAAAATACGGAGGCGTTTCAGAAGAATACAGAGAAAGGCATCACGGAAGCACTCGTTGCAGAATAAATTGTTCCTGATATTTTCGAATATTCCGTTATTCAGCAGCTCTCGGCCAACCGCTGGATGAGAAAAAATCAACCGGAAAGAATCAAAAAACTGTTTCCTTTCAAATGGTGGAATCTCCAAGTAAGTAGCAATCCATTAAAGTGGCGTTTCAGTGAGGGGCAAGGAATATAATGCAGAATTGCTCCGTCATCAAGTCTTTTTTTGCTGTTATTTCCTATACCAGCAGCTCTCAGACAACCACTAAAGGGGGAAATAACATCCAAAGAAGCTCAACAGACAGTTACTTCCGTGTGGTGGAATTCCCTTGTAAGCAAATATCCATTTAAGTGGCGTTTCAAAAAGGAGCATAGGAATACAATGCAGAATCATTTCGTCACTCTTTCATTTTTCCTGCTTTCTTCAGTTATTTCCTAGACTAGAGCTTCGCTCAACCACTAAAGAGGAAATAACTCACAGAAGCTCAACAGACAGTTTCCAGTGTGGTGGAATCTCAGCAAATATCCATTTAAGTGGCGTTTCAAAAGAGGCATAGGAATACAATGCAGAATCATTTCGTCACTCTTTCATTTTCCTGCTTTCTTCAGTTATTCCTAAGACTAGCAGCTCTCAGCCAACCGCTAAAGGAGGAAATAATATCACAGAAAAGCTCAACAGACAGTTACATTTCTTCGTGTGGAATTCCTTGTAAGCAAATATCCATTTAAGTGGCGTTTCAAAAGGGCAGAGGATGCAATGCAGAACATTTCGTCACTCTTTCATTTTTCCCTGCTTTCTTCAGTTATTCCCTCAAACTAGCAGCTCTCAGCCAACCGCTAAAGGAGGAAATAACACCAGAAAGCCTCAACAGACAGTTTCTTCATGTGGTGGAATTCATGTAACAAATATCCATTTAAGTGGCGTTTCAAAAGAGCACAGGAATACAATGCAGAGAATCATTTTCGTCACTCTTTCATTTTCCTGCTTTCTTCAGTTATTCCCTAAACTAGCAGCTCTCAGCCAACCGCTAAAGGAGGAAATAACACACCAGAAAAGCTCACCAAGACAGTTTCTTCAGTGTGGAATTCTCATGTAAGCAAATATCCATTTAAGTGGCGTTTCAAAAGGAGCACAGGAATACAATGCAGAATCATTTCGTACTCTTTCATTTTTCCTGTTCTTCAGTTATTCCTAAACTAGCAGCTCTCACCAACCGCTAAAGGAGAAATAACATCCAGAAAACTCAATGACACGCTCTTCAGTGTGGTGGAATTCTCATGTAGCAATTATCCATTTAAGCGTTCAAAAAGGAGCACAATACAATGCAGAATCGTTTCGTCACTCTTTCATTTTCCTGTTTTCTTCAGTTATTTCCCTAGACTAGCAGCTCTCAGCCAACCGCAGGATGAAATAACACCCAGAAAAGCTCAACAGCAACAAAAGATAACATGCGCGTCTTCTTCAGATCTGGATGGACTCTACAAGAATCAATATCCATTTAAGTGGCGTTTCAAAAAGGAGCACAGAAACAATGAGAATCATTTCGTCACTCTTTCATTTTCCCTGTTTCTTCAGTTATTCCCTAAACTAGCAGCTCTCAGCCAACCGCTAAAGGAGGAAATAACCCAAAAAGGCTCAATAGACAGTCCTTCCAGTGTGGTGGAATTCTCATGTGCTGAAATATCATTTAATTAGCGTTTAAGAAGGAGCACAGGAATACAATGCAGAATACATGTCACTCTTTCATTTTTCCTGCTTTCTTCAGTTATTCTGACCTAGCAGCTCTCAGCCAACCACTAAAGGAGAAATAACATCCAGAAAAGCTCAACAGACAGTTTCTTCAGTGTGGTGGAATTCCTGCTAGCTAAATATCCATTTAAGTGGCGTTTTCAAAAAAAGGAGCATAGAGAATACAAATGCAGAATCATTTCTCGTCACTCTTCTCATTTTCCTGCTTTCTTTCAGTTATTCTCTAAACTACACTGCTCTCAGCCAAGGTACTAAAGGAGAAATAACATCCAGAAAAGCTCTAACAGACAGTTTCTTCAGTGTGTTGGACTCTACATTAAGCAAATATCCATTTAAGTGGTCTTTAAAAGAGCACAGGAAACAATGCAGAGAATCTCTCATCACTCTTTTCATTTTCTGCTTTCCTTGCCAGTTATTCCTAGACTCAGCAGCCTCAGCCATACCCACAAAGGAGGAAATAACACGCCAGAAAACTCAATAAGACAACAAGAAACAACAGTTCTCTTCAGGTGTGGAGGAATTTCATGTCAAGAAAATATCCATTTAATTGGCGTTTCCAAAAGGATCACAGGAATACAAATGCAGAATCATTTCGTCACTCTTTCATTTTCCCTGCTTTCTTCAGTTATTCCCTAAACTGGAACAGCTCTCAGTCAACCCTAAAGGAGGAAATAACACCCAAAAAGGCTCAATAGACAGTTTCTTCAATGTAGTGTGGAATCTCATGTAAGCAATATCATTTAAGATAACGTTTTCAAGAAGGAGCACAGAATACAATGAGAATAATTCTGTCACTCTTTCATTTTTTCCTGCTTCTCTTCTAGTTATTCCCTCTAGACTAGAGCTCAGCCAACCACTAAAGGAGAAATAACACCAGAAAGCTCAGCAGTCTCTTCAGTGTGGTGGATTCCTCATGTAAACAACTATCCATTTAAGTGGCGTTTCAAAGGAGCACAGGAAAAAATGTCCGAAACAGTCGTCACACATGTCATTTTTTCTTTCTTGTCTTCTTTATTTCTAAACTAATTGCTTTTGCTAATTATTAGACGAACAAATATGATCCAAAACATTTGGATGAAAAGTTACCTAGCGTTCCTCGAAAAGTAACAATCTAGTTGTGGCGTTTCTGAATTAGAAAATAAAGGTTATGCGAAATATTTTTCTATATCAATTGTTCTTGTTATTTTGGTCATTCCCCATTCCATAACTTTCTAGTAACAGCTTGAAGAGATGAAGTATCATACAAAGCATTTATTATTTTGATTTATGCGTACTTTTTAAGTGTCTAGGAGACTAACGATGAAAATATTTCTGTAGTGGTGGCAAAAAAAATGAGTTTCGTTCAGGCAGCTACCAGGAATAATAATAATGAATGATTTCATGAAAATAACCACCTGTGAGACATTCTTTTGCTATTAAAAGTATTTCTGTATATATAAGTAACTAATCTTGTCAGTTTTTTTAGCCATGTAGATGAATACTGCATCTTAAGTGAATTTTGTCGAAGAGTACCTCGTTCAAAAAATAATGAATCTAGATGAGGGGCGATGTTTGTGAAGTATTCTCTATGCTGCTTTAATCCAGCTTCTTGTCATATTTCACTTTCTATAGGATAAATGGTACATCGTTGAAATGTTTGAAAGAAACTGAGTGTAATTAAATGGATTGTTGATGAAGATCTCGAAAGAATGGTTGAAGGCAGTGCAATGGAGGGACTACCTCTCTCCAGCAGTGAGAAGACAGCTGCATCACTGATGGAAAAAATGGGTTTCCAGGTGAATACACTGACATCCAGCTTTGATAGTTAAGGAATTTTGGCAAGGATTTATCCCATGTGCATTACGATTTTCAGTACCTTCTCACAGATGAAATTTTTGGAGAAGACAATATTTTGCATTTTCGTGAAATCTAGTTCATCATAATTAGTTCTTAATACACACATATCTTTTGGTCAAAGCAGTCATCATTCCTAGGAATCAAATTAGTTTATAGAATCTTGATATTAGCGGAATTTATCTTATTTTGATTTGTAGTCTCTTCCAGTACTCAATCAGGAAAGCATAGGGGATCATGCAAGTGACAGATACCAATATTTTCCCACAAAAAAAAGAACTTTAAATAGTCCCCACATCCAAGGTAGCAGCCAAACAATTATTTTACCGTAATCATCTCCTGAATACTCCCCAGATCCAAGAAACAGCCAAGCAATACTTTACTCGTAAACATCTCTGAAATAGTCCCGATCAAAGGTAGCAGCCAACAATAAAGATTTCTGCCGATCATCTCTCAAAAATATATTAATTTTCTTTCAAACTAATATTTAAATAAACAGTCACTTTCGTCCAGAAAAGTACATTTTAACCAGCACCTAGCACTAGCAGATAAAGCAAACACTTTGTAAAATATGTGGATTACTACTGGAAGTCTTGTTAATAACAGGTTACTCTGTTATAACAATCTAAATTTGTTTAAGCAATGTCTGACATACATAAATCTCTGTTTCGCATTGTTCTCAAGCAATAGCATTATTTAAATTTCTCAACAATGATACTTATAAAATAGCATAAAGTTTGAAAAATAAGGGAGGGGGAGTATGAGAAAACTTACTTGTGAGATATTTTTTATCATTACAAAATAATGTGAATTAAGTTAAGAAGAAAGAATTCTTGAATTCGTAAAGATACACAGCTGTGAGTTTCAGATATATTTCTACATTATGTACAAATGAACCAATGAAGCCGCCTTTGTTTTGACTTTCCATATGTACAAACAGGAAGGTAATTCAGGATGTTCAATATGACGTATACAGAATAATTTTGAATAAGACAATAACATATAGTAGTAGTTCTTTAAGAAAATTCAAAGACCTGACTTCCATGTAACATACGACTTACCAAAGGAGTTTCTTGATTTCTATAACTCACTTACGACGATGATGAATCGCAAATTCTATAGAAAGGATTTATATGTGCTGACGGGCTTTTTAAATTTTCTGTTTTTTAAAGAATAAGAAGTTTTTTAAGCTGCAGTTCTGACTGTCAGTAAAACATTATCAAAATGAATTCTATTCTTGGCTTACTATCATGATATAGGGCAGATCAAAATATTCATAAAATCTAAGTTTTCATCATAAATAAGAAAAAAAAAGGACAGAGCAATCTTTTCGAATTCTAAGATAAACGTGAACCTAAGAAAATGGTTTTCTAAACTTCATCCAGATCGAAATGCATGCGAAAACATTTTGTATAAATGTCACATAGCCGTAGGAACATAAGTTGAGTTCTCATTACATTATTCCTCGCCATTGGCGCTATAAAGTAAGAAAAATTACATCTCTGTAAACTAATACATAAATTCAAATTAGCTCTAGACCTTGTTTCAAAAAAAAAATCAGCACTAATTTTGACTAATTAATGAGTTAATAAACTTTTGACAATTTATGAGATACTCTTTTTAATCCAAGCACAAAGCAGACTTTCAAAAATATTGTTTCTTACCTTTGAGTTTGAATTATTAATATGTTTTCGTTTCCTTTTTTCCTCTTCCTGCGTGCTCATTTATCTTCGCCGTGTAAGATTTTGCCGTTTCTTTTACCTTTAGTTGTCCAAGATAAATGGGTAAAAAAATGAGAAAAAAGTTCGAAAGTCGTTTCTAATTCAGAAAAAATATGTACAACATCACCATTTGTGAAATGATCAACTTGAATCTTCATTTGGATTTGAAGAATTTCGAGTATTCTTTATTAGGAGAGTTAAGATTGGTTTTAATAATAAAATTTTCTCGCATAAAATAATTTTCAGATGCTTGCTAAAATCATATTGATACTTCATTTTAAATTCTGCTTAATGTGTGCTTGAAAAATACCGCATTAAAATAAGTTTTAAAAAAGATGATGAACTTCAAATTGTCTTAGCAATACATAACTGAACGAAGTAATAGATAAACTAGCAGCTCTCAGCCAACCGCTAAAGGAGGAAATAACACCCAAAAAGGCTCAATAGACAGTTTCTTCAGTGTGGTGGAATTCTCATGTAAGCAAATATCCATTTAAGTGGCGTTTCAAAAAGGAGCACAGGAATACAATGCAGAATAATTTCGTCACTCTTTCATTAAGTTATGTATTGCTAAGACAATTTGAAGTTCATCATCTTTTTTAAAACTTATTTTAATGACGGATTTTTTCACAGCAGCAGCATTAAGCAGAATTTAAAATGAAGTATCAATATGATTTTACAAAGCATCTGAAAATTATTTTATGCGAAGATTTTATTATTAAAGACCAATCTTAACTCTCCTAATAAAGAATACTCGAAATTCTTCAAATCCAAATGAGAATTCAAGTTACGTGATCATTTCACAAATGGTGATGTTTGTACAATTTTTTTTCTGAATTAGAAACATATTCGAACTTTTTAAGTCTCATTTTTTTACGCCATTTATCTTGGGACAAAACTAAAAGTAAAAGAAAGGCAAAGATCTTATCACGGCGAGATAAATGAGACGAGGAAGAGGAAAAAAGGAAACGAAAACATATTAATAATTTCAAACTCAAAGCGTAAGAAACAATATTTTGAAAGTCTGCTTGTGCTTGAGATTAGAAAAGAGTATCTCAAAATTTCAAAATTATTAACTCTTAATTATATCAAAATTTGTGCTTGATTTTTTTTTTGAAAACAAGTGTAGAGCTAAATATTAATTAGTGTACGTTAGTTTACAGAGATTAATAATTTTCTTACTTTAGTTAGCGCCAAGCGCAGGAATATAATGAGACTCAAGCTGTCCTGTTCCACGCTATTGCTGACATTTATAAAAATGTTTTCGCAATGCATTTCGACTGGGAAAGTTTATGTAAAAACATTTTCTTTTAGGTTCAGTTATCTTAGAATGAAAAGACTTGTCTGTCCTTTTTTTTCCTATTTATGATGAAAAGCTTGAAATTTTATGAATATTTTGATCTGCCCTATATCATGATAGTAAGCCTAGAATAGAAATTCATTTTGATAATGTTTTACTGCCAGTCGAACTGCAGCTTAAAAAACTTTTATTCATTTAAAATAGAAAATTTAGATAAAGCCCGTCAGCACATATAAACTTTCTATAAGAATTGCGATTCATCATCAGTATTCGTATATGTTCTGTTAGTTTAGTTTAGAGAATGTGCCAAGGAAAACTGTCATTGTCGTTATATTTATTTAAGACGATGCCTGAATAACTCTGTGTACATGATGAAAGTCAAAAACAAAGGCGGCTTCGTTGCAATTTTCTTATAAATGGAAACTATTCATCATCAAAACTCTGTGTACTAATGTTTCTGTCTTACCATAATTATTTTATATTTCAAAGAGATCTCGCTCATTTTCACAAATCTATGTATTAATGATCATTCTGTTTCGTAGATAATGTATCAAAAACTTAAAGTGCTGATACTATCGAAACGAATTTAGTCAGCATTGTTAACAAATGTAGCATATGTCTATGAAGTACCTATTACAGCTATCTATCACTTTACCGAAAGATGTTTTCAGATCCGTTTCTGCTTAATTAATGTACTTTCACGAAATGTGACATGTTGTATTTAAATATAGTTGAGAAATAAATCTCACATAGTAATGTTTTGGATACTCCCCCCTCATTTTCTGAAAACATGCAAATTACTCTGTTAACTTTAATATCCTTTTGGACATGCGACAATAGCAATCAATATTAGTTTGTTAATCAATGAAAGTCGATTAACACATATTGTTACAGTGTTGCATCTGCTAACGCTGAAATGTGTTTCTGCGAAAGTAACTTTTATGTGAAAGAATATTTTGAGAGATACGGAACTAGTTGGTGACCTTGTTGGGACTTTTCAGTTAAGTAAAATTTTGCTCTTCTCGGATCTGGGGAGTATTCCAGGAGAGATTACGGTAAAATAATTGTTGGCTGCTCACCTTGATGTGGGGACTATTTAAAGTTCTTTTTTTTGTGGGAAAATATTGGTATCTGTCACTGCATGATCCCCTATGCTTTCCTGATTGAGTACTGGAAGAAGACTCACAAATCAAAATAAGATAAATTCCGCTAATATCAAGATTCATATAAACTAATTTGATTCCTAGGAATGATGACTGCTTTTGACCAAAGATATATTGTATTAAGAACAATTATGATGAACTGAATTTTCATGAAAATGTCAAATAATATTGTCTTCTCCAAAAATTCATCTGTGAGAAGGTACTTGAAAATCGTAATGCACATAGGATAAACCTTGCCAAAATTCCTTTAACGATCAAACTGGATGTCAGCTGTATTCACCTGGAAACCCATTTTTCCATCAGTGATGCAGCTTCTTCTCACTGCTGGAGAAGGTAGTCACTCCATTGACTGCCTTCAAACCATTCTTTCGAGACTTATCAACAATCCATTTATTACATCGATTTCTTCCAAAATTTCAACGATGTACCATTTTATCCTATAGAAAGTGAATATACTGACAAGAACTGGATTGTAAAGCAGGCATAAGAGAATACTTCACAAACCTGCCCCTCATTCTAGATTCATTATGTTTTTGAACAGTACTCTTGACAAAATTCACTTAAGATGCAGTATTCATACATGGCTAAAATGACCAGAATAGTTACTTTATAGTATCAGAAATACTTTTAATAGCAAATGAAATTGCTGACAGTGGTTATTTTCATGGAAATCTTATTCTATTATTATTCCTGGTAGCTGCCTGAACGAAACTCTTTTTTTGCCACCACTACAGAAATATCTTTCATCGTTAGTCTCCTAGACACTTAAAAAAGTACGCATCAAATCAAATAATAAAATGCTTTGTATGATACTTCTCATCTTCAAGCTGTTACATGAAAGCTATGTGAATGGGGAATGACCAAAATAACAAGGGAACAATTGATATAGAGAAAATATTTCTGCATAACCTTTATTTTTCTAATTCAGAAACGCCACTAACTAGATTGTTACTTTTTGTGGAACGCTAAGTAACTTTTCATCCAAATGTTTTGGATCATATTTGTTCGTCTAATAATTACTAAAGCGATTAGTTTAAGAATAAAGAGACAAGAAAGAAAAATGACATTGGTGACGACTGTGTTTCGGTACTTGTTCTTCCTGTGCTCCTTTGAAACGCCACTTAAATGGTATTTGTTTACATGAGGAACCACCACACTGGAAGAGAATCTGCTGAGCTTTTGGGTGTTATTTCCTCCTTTAGTGGTTGGCTTAGAGCTAGTCTAGGGAATAACTAGAAGAGAAGCAGGAAAAAATGAAAGAGTGACGAAATTATTCTACATTGTATTCTGTTGTCTTCTTGAAACTATTACTTAAATGATATTGCTTACATGAGAATTCCACCACAATGAAGAAACTGTCTATTGAGCCTTTTTGGGTGTTATTTCCTCCTTTAGCGGTTGGACTGAGAGCTGTAGTTTAGGGAATAACTGAAGAAAGCAGGGAAAATGAAAGAGTGACGAAATGATTCTGCATTGTATTCCTGTGATCCTTTTGAAACGCCAATTAAATGGATATTTTCTTCATGAGAATTCCTCCACACTGAAGAAACTGTATGTTTTGTTGTCGTTGAGTTTTCTGGGAGTTTCCTCCTTTAGCGGTTTTGAGAGCTGCTTGTCTAGGAAATAACTGGAAGAAACAGGAAAATGAAAAGAGTGATGAAGGATTCTGCATTGTACTTCCTGTGCCTCTTTTGAAACGCCACTTAAATGGATATTTGCTTACATGAGAATTCCAACACACTGAAGAAACTGTCTGTTGAGCTTTTCTGGATGTTATTTCTCCTTTAGTTATTGGCTGAGAGTCATTAGTTTAGGAATAACTGAAGAAAGCAGGAAAATGAAAGAGTGACGAAAATGATTCTGCATTGTATTCCATGCTCCTTTTTGAAACGCCACTTAAATGGATATTTGCACATGAGAATTCCACCACATGAAGAAACTGTCTGTTGAGCTTTTCTGATGTTATTTCTCCTTTAGTGGTTGGCTGAGAGCTGCTAGTCTAGGAGAATAACTGAAGAAAGCAGGAAAAAATGAAAGAGTGAGCAAATATTCTGCATTGTATTCCTGTGCTCCTTCTGCAAACGCTAATTAAATGGATATTTGCTTACATGAGAATTCCACCACACTGAAGAGACTGTCTATTGAGCCTTTTGGGTGTTATTTCCTCCTTTAGCGGTTATTGAGAGCTGCTAGTTTAGGGAATAACTGGAAGAAAGCAGGGAAAATGAAAGAGTGACGAAATGATTCTTGCATTGTATTCTGTGCTCTCTTTTTAAACGCCACTTAAATGGATATTTTCTTACATGAGAATTCCTCCACACTGAAGAAACTGTCATGTTATCTTGTTGTCTTGTTGAGTTTTCTTGGCTTCCTTTAGCGGCTATTGAGAGCTGCTAGTCTAGGAAATAACCAAGAAAGCAGGAAAAATGAAAGAGCATGAAAGGATTCTGCATTGTATTCCCGTGCTCTTTTGAAATGCCTTAAATGGATATTTGCTACATGAGAATTCAACCACAATGAAGAAATTGTCTGTTGAGCTTTTCTGATGTTATTTCCTCCTTTAGCGGTTGGCTGAGAGCGCTAGTTTAGGGAATAACTGAAAGCAGGAAAATGAAAGAGTGACGAAATGATTCCACATCTATGCTCCTATTTTTTGAAACGCCACTTAAAATGGATAATTTAGCTACATGAGAATTCCACCACACTGAAGAAACTGTCTGTTGAGCTTTTCTGGATGTTATTGTGCTTGGTGAGCCGCTAGTTTAGGGAATAACTGAAGAGCAGGAAATGAAAGATGACGAAATGATTCTGCATTGTATTCCTGTGTCTCCTTTTGAAAGCCACTTTAATGGATATTTGCTTACATGAGAATTCTACACTGGAAGAAACTGTCTTTGAGGCTTTTGGGTGTTATTTCCTCCTTTAGCGGTTGGCTGAGAGCTCGCTAGTTTAGGGGAATAACTGAAGAAAGCAGGGAAGAAAAATGAAAGAGTGACGAGAAATGATCTCTGCATTGATTCCATGTCTTTTTGAAACGCCACTTAAATGGATATTCTGGTTACAAGGGAATTCACACGGAGTAACTGTCTGTTGAGTCTTCTTTGGATGTTATTTCCTCCCTAGCGGTTGGCTGAGAGCTGCTAGTTTAGGGAATAACTGAAGAAAGCAGTGGAAA
>BGPR01036125.1:0-15672 GCA_013235015.1 Araneus ventricosus
CTTCGTGGATCCCTCCTTTAAAACATGTTGAAAATGCGTAGAATGATTCTAAAAGAAGTCTTTTCTGCACGCCATATCTAATGGCGCATATACAGCAGGTAAAGCAAATGCCGATCGAGTAATGGACATATATACCTTAAGAACTGCTCGTTAAATATGCATGCGTAACTAATGTCTGGCAGTCATTGTAGTTTATGAATATCATACACTTTATTAAACGACATCTGTTTACTGTTTTTTTCTGTTTGGTAGTTGATTTTAGTATGAACGTCTTTCTCTCAATAAAGCACGTTTTTTTTGAAAAATTTTGGTCGTATCTGCGGCATAAAATTTTGTTGTAGCCTGATTTTATAATATAATCCTTGGGTGCATATATGTTATACTAAGCTAAAGTGAAAATTTCATGCAAAACGGGAGATTTCCAGAGAATTTACGGAGTGAAAACAAATCAGTTTTGCTCTCTACTGTATAGATCTTAGATTTTAACAGAAATATGTATGAAATATATGAGAGAAAATTTTCTTTTAGCTGTTTATAACATCAGTTTTGAATGCCAGTTATGTAGAATAATTGTTGACCGTAATAACAGACAGGCAGTTTTACATGGGTGTATATATTTTAAATATTTAAGGTCAGAATTTTCTACTTACAAAATTACAAAAAGAAGAAAGCAATCATAAATGTTCTATACTGATTAAGATCTGGTAAAAAATAAAAAAAAATAATATTCATTTCTTGTTCTGGAGATATCTATAATATATAAAGCTCATAATAGTGGAAATGATACTAGAATATCCAAAATTCTTCTGCGTTCCAAAATTTATCTGTTTTAACAAATTTTGTTATTGATATAAACATTTGTTCACTTTGTTTCAAAAGTATCAAGAAGTTCCAGACACGTTTTATTCTTTCTGTTTCTAAAAGTACTTTTCGGAGAAGGATAACAGTTTTCTGATTTACGGTCAATAATTCCTGCCTGAGACTCGAGAAGAAACAACTCATTTGGAGGTAGAATTTGCGACGAAGAGATAACAGGTGCTTTTGATGCTCAAGCTGTGATTCTTTTCAGAAAAGCCTTTATGGCACAGACAATTGGAGAGTTTTTCGGTATCTTTCGGGCATTAACTCACTGATCCGCAAGCAGGCTTAAATAATTCTCTCGCTTTCAGTATCTATTGTTAAATGTGTAGTTTATTGAATTTTAACTTAGTAAGTTTTAATGATTTAGTTGAAAGTTTTCTAGTGAAATTCCTAAACCTATTATATGTGATTAGGCTTAAGCTTAATGCGTGTACTTTTTCGCGTTATGTGAGTTAATTAAACTGCGTGAACTGAAAGTTCCTGAATTGAAAGAAAGAGTTACCTGAATTGAAAGAAAATACTGCTCAGCAAAAAAATTAAGTTATTTCATGAAATTGTTGAATTAATACATGAGATATGCAAGGAATAGAAACCAAGATAAAACTATCTCCTGGATTCATTTCATTCTACTGTGGCATGAGATTGTAAAGAGAGCTGCGGTATGTTCTTGTGTGCGTATCATTTTAATTCTTGTACAATGAAGTATTTTAGCTTTTAAATCATTTGCTTTCAAGTCATTAACAGTCTTTTTTGATTATCGTAAATATTATCATTGGTTTATTGAAAGGATTAATATTAGTCTACTAGGGAAAACGTAAAA
Organism: Araneus ventricosus; assembly: GCA_013235015.1. Taxonomy (NCBI): domain Eukaryota; kingdom Metazoa; phylum Arthropoda; class Arachnida; order Araneae; family Araneidae; genus Araneus; species Araneus ventricosus. Next base: position 1,682 of record BGPR01036125.1, read on the forward strand.
ATTTCCTTACTTTGTTTTGCTCTGTAAAGTATGGTAATTTTTAAGTTCTGTTTGTTGGAAAAAAGAAATTGTCTCTAGAGATACGAAGAACATAGAACTTTCAAAATTAGTTTTGATTAAAATTAGGTTTCATCACGAATCTTAATTATCAAAATATTTAATAAATGCGCCCATAGATTCATTCATTAGATACATACTGTTATATTTGCCAGTATTGATTGGCATAAACAGATTATTCAGAATTAAGATTTTCTCTTGAATTGCAAAGTAAACTGATTATTCAGAATTAGGATTTTCTTCAGAATTACAAAATTCTATCTTCTATCTTTTAGACGAATGGTTTATTTCTGGTATTGAGTGTATCAGTGACCATAGGTCTGCACGCACCTGAAGGGAAGTAAATTAGAAAACATGGATTTTTATTTTAAGACGAAGTACAACTCCCAAAAATTTAAAAAAAGCCTCTAAAAGCTTTAAAAAGAAGCTTAAACGTAAAATAAAGAATTTTTTTCTGGAACAATGATTTGAGAAATCAAAGAAGCAAAGTTCAAAAAATTAAAGATAAAAAATAGCAATGCTCCAGAAGGCGTGGTTCAGGAGGCGAAACTTAAGTATAAAAAAGAAAGAGAGATCTGTAAGAAATTGTAATTAAAATTAATTAAAAATTAAAAATGTTCATTGTTGAATTGTTAGAGACAAAAAGAAAATGTTGGGAAAATTACTGTAGGAACTATCATGAAAAATATGGACACATATTCAAACAGACCTTCAATAAACATAAGAATAACAATTTTATTGCTGTGGAAGTTCAGGCTAACCTAAATGCCAACATGGAAAATAGGGTTATATGTTTAATGGATTGCTGCTACCCAAACGAAGGTAATATGAAAACGTTAGACTTTTTACCTGATGTGGATTTTATGACCAGTAAATTTGAAAGAAGTGATTATGACATTTGATAAATTCAAAAAGTGTAAGTCTCAGGGTTTGCAATGTATTGATTATAAAATGTGGCGTCTAATCTTTGATTCTAATTATGAATTTTTATTAGATTGTTTTAATTTAAGCTTAACTACTTTCCTAGTTGTTTTAATACCTTTTTACAGAAACTAGCCAAAGATCCAACCCTTTGTAATGCATACCGACCAGTCTGTCTCTTACCCACACTGAGAAAAATCTTAGAAAGATTATTTTTAATAAGACTTAATAAATGGTCGGATAACAATGATATTTCAGATAAAAATCAATACGGTTTTAGAGAAGGAGAAAACTGTGAAATGGCAATTTTAAATGTTTTAGACAAAGTGGAGTCATTACGAAAAGATAATCATGTAGCTTTGACTTCAATCAATATTAAATAGGACTTTGGCAATATGAATTGGTCGGTTCTTTTCAAACTTTTTTGGCGTTTGGAATGTGCCATCGTACTCCCAAAATTTCATTTACTACTATTTGAAAGACCGTAAAGTGCGCTATTCTGAAAACAGCGTTGAAATCGAATGCTCATGCTATAAGGATTGCCCGCAGGGCTCTGTAATTTCTCCTATTATTTAGAATTTCTATATGAACCCAATTTTAAGCTTAAGTGACGATAAGTATTTCATTCAAGCTTTTGCAGACGATCTTGCTCTTGTTACATATGGTAAATCACGCAGGAATCTCGAGGAAAATACTAATACCTTATTAAGTAATTTACACAACAAATTAAAATACTTAAAGCTCGATATATCAGTCAACAAAAGTCAGGCATTGGTTTTTAGATCATTATTGTCTCAGAAATAGTCTAAAAAGAATAAGACTGAACTACGGAGAAATCCTATTTTTAAAATTGATAAAATCAGTATACAAATAAAACGCGACTTAAAATACCTAGGCATTTCAGTTCATAATGAACTGAATTGGTCTTCATATATTTTAGGACTATATGAAAAAAGCTTATAATTTAACCTTTAATTTTAATAGGTTAATTAAATCCAACTGGAGCCTTAGCAAACCGCTAATTAAGTACTGGTATAAGACGGTGATTGAGAATTCCCTGCTCTATGGCGCTAGTGTCTGGGATGGGACACTCACTGTCAAACAAATTAAGTAACTCCACAGTATTCAAAGAATCTCTCTAATTAAAATAACACAATACTACGGAACTTCACCAACAAATGCTTCAAACGTTTTGAGTGGGATTCCTCCCCTCCACATAACAGCTCAGGAGTTACACGAAAAATTTCATGTTTGGAATTTACGGAAGAGTAAATATGACGTAATAGAAGATATCTATGATATTGATTACTTCAGGTCAGTAGTGAATACCCCAGCTAGAGAAAAATTTATAACACTGAATGAAAATATAGATAATTGCAATTCTGAGGTATACATGGACGGATCTAAGGCTGATGGTAACACAAAGTTCGCGGTGTGTATCTTCAGAAATCAAAAACTTTTCGAAATATATTGCTATGAGCCAAATTCGTACAACTCTTTTTTCCAAGCCGAGCTTGCGGCAATTAACTTTCCCGGGGGCTGGGTCTTAGAACCAGGAGCTAAAATAAAATTAAAAAAAAAAAAACTGACAGTCTCTCGTCAATCTAGTCGTTAAAATTTTTTAACATCAGATCCAGTTTTGTGTTAAACAATAAAAAGTCCATTAATAATGCGAGGATTATTCTGTGTCAAGGCCCATGCTGGCGTCCCAAGCAATGAAATACCTGATCAATTTGCAAAAACTGCTACAATCGCTGGGCAAAAAATTAATGTCCCTGCACCTTACTATTTCCTAAAATATAAAATTAAAGAATTTATATAAGCAGCTGGTGAAACTATTGGATGGAATCTGAAATAGGAACCCGAATAAAGGGTCTCATTGGGACTCTCATATTCTGCTGCAGAATCCTTTTTCGCATCATCAAATTTGATAAATTTTGAATTATTCATAAATTATTAATAATAAAGGAGAGTAGGGTAAAACCGGATACTTTTATTTTGGCGTTATTAATTCTTCTTTCTAGTGGACAAATATTGAATAATTCTCTACTAGTGAAGAGAAAAGAATGGTCATAGTTTTCATGTTGTTTTTGTTAAATTCACTTCGTCTGTGAAGGTTTATTTGTTTTATGACGTCAACTCTCCAATGCTCGTTTCTTTTAAAACTCTCCTTACTTATTAATCATTACAATTATAAACACTATATTTAGTCCAGCTTATTATGTGTTTACTAAGGATTTATATCCCATCAAAAAATAAAGATTTGCTAAAACAATTGCTTGGTTCTATTTCGTTTTTCATAAACTCTACACTCAGGGTAAAACCGGATACTTCTTGTGGGGTAAAAACGGATACTAGGGGAAGCTACGGATATCCGACCCAAGAGAATTTTCTTAGGTTGTAGACATTTGCGTCAAATGATCTGATGGAAAGCATTTCCAATTTATTTCGATTTCCAAAATTTTCTTTTTTTGTAGTAATTTCAAATAGTACAAAGAATTATTTTAGTCAAAATTTTAAAAAGAGTTAAAATTTATTTATTCCATTATTTCTTCGCTTGCAAATAAACGATTTTTATTCCTTTTTTCTCATATAAAACTGAAAACGCATGTAAAATTAAAAATACTTTTCTCGAAGGCTTTGCAATCGTTTGTTTTTATTTAACGCATCGACATTTGGACTGATCTCGTTTGTTAGCTTGAATTTTAAAGAAGAAGGAATTACGTAGAATACAATGCTCTTCTTTTGCTTTTGGATTGGATTATTTTTCTTCTTATGCTTTTGGGATTTAGATAATTAAAATAGTAGCGGAACTCAGTAGGTCATTTACGTTTTTCCAATTTCTTTTTTTATACAACATCTGTTAGATTCTTAAATTTAATTTTGTCGTTTTTCTGTTCTTAGTAATTTCCAAACCAGCAGTGTTTCAATGCTCTAGTGACATTACTAGGTTCCCTATTAAATTCCTACAGATTTTATCACGAATTCAGATACGAATTTCGCGAATATTTTAAATTGACTGTCATTATTCTTAAATTGTTAATTATTGTAGCTATTGATAAATCTTTTAAAAACATTATTCTTCAGTCGTCAAATATTGTAATTATTGTTAATTTTTTTTAAAAAATCGTCTTTTTTCTTGAATTGTCAACTATTGTACCTATTGTTAAATCTTAGAAAATTGTTTTATTCTTAAATTGGCACATAAAATAAAAAAAAAATATGCTACTTTTCCAGAGAAAACTTAGTTTTCCCTAATTTCCCTTAGAGTTAACATGTGTATCCGGTTTTTGGGGTAAAACCGAGTACTTAGAATCATTAGTGAAAAAAGATAATAAAACTATGACTTTCCATGAAAGTTATGTTGCACTCTGACAAATAATGAATATTTTAGTAAAATTTGATAAGCTGTATGTCGAATAGTTTAGCTCCAACAGGTCTTTAAACCTTAAGTATCCCGTTTTAACCCATTTTCCCCTAATAATCAAAATTAAGTAGGAGAAACTTATAATCAAAAATAACTTTAATCTTTAACTTAATTAACTTTTTAATCAAAAATATATATCATAAGCCTTTGTAAGAAATAAACTGAATTCGTATAAAAAGATATTTTTTATAATTTTAAGAATGCATATTGGGTAATTTAATTTAAAATATTTATTAAAATTAAATTATTTTTAAAAATATTTTATACGCATGAATTTAATGTCCGACAAGTCTATTTCCTACTTCTGATTATTTTTATTTTCTTCCCACGTTCTGTTGTAGTTCAACTTTGCTCATTTACTTTGTTATTTTATATGAATTTGTGATAATATGTGTGATTCTAAAAATTTTTTCTTGAAAAATGTTTTTGAAACTTAAAAATATTTTAATATTTGTCTTAACTCATGCATATATAGTTTTGAAAGAATTATCTGAAAACAAAACACGTTTTGTTTTAATGAATGCAAATGCATGCAGTTAATTTTATTTGAATTGAGACCAACTAATGGGAAGTTAACGTGACTTAAAACAACTAGTTTGGTAATTTTTCTTAAAATTATCCCTTTTTCGAAGGAAAAACATATAACGTGAATCATAATTATACATAAGAGCAACAAACTATCAAATCACAGTTTTTGGAATTTCGACAAAAAGTAAACCCTATTTTATTTTTTTATGAAATAAAATCAGCATAAATCATGTTCTAACTACACTTTTTAAATGAGTTTTCTGAAATTTATGAGAAAACATTTAAAATTTCTTAGAGAATGAATAGTTTCTGATTATTTCCACATTTCGTTTGAAAGTTAATGAATTTCTTTTTATAAATGACTTGAAAATTCAAACAATCAATACAACATAAACTTTAACCCCTGTTTTTTTGAAAGAGTATTTTTTATCACATTAAAACTTAAAAGAAGGTAATTTTCATTCGGGGTATAAGGGGAGAGGCGCCGGATCTGTACCGCCACCTATATTGGAACGATAACTGTATAAAATGTTTGGAACGCAAAATAGGCAAATTGTGTTGTAAAGAATAATTGTGGTGTTGGGGTGCATTAGAACGTTTTTAAGAGAAGTGCTACGTGGTTACAGTTACAGAACTAGTGTTTTAGATTTAGATATCAACAATTAATTGTTTTAACAGAAGACAAGACTTTTCTTACGAATTGCTTGGCTACAATTTATTATAATAGATTTATTAAAATAGTTTAAAAATACGGCTAGGGATTTTTGGTTGTTATTGTCCAAAAGCCTAGATTTTGTCACAAATAGCTGCTTAAATTGGATTGTTTACATAAATGGGATTGTTAACATAAACTACTGGAATAGTTCAGAAAGCAGTTATCGTTACTAATAGTCCTCATAAATTGGAAGTGAATCAAGTCAAAGCGAAAAGAAAAAAAACCCATCAAATGTTGGATATAAAAGAATAAAAACTTTCGATACTTGTCATTTGTATTACTTGCGAGGAAGCAAAATGAGAAGAGGAAGTGATACAGTGTATAAAATATCGTACCTGGGTTCATGCAATGTGCGGTTGAGAATTAAACAGTATTTTTTCTTTAATTGTGCTTAAAGAACTTGGTGGTCCAATCTGGACAATCGGTTTCCTTGATTGGACCGATGATACAGTCTTAAAGTGTTTTTTTCTTACTATAAAGTGTATTTCATAAAAAAATAATTACATTGATCTGAAAACAAATAAATTACAAAGAAACTTCTACTTGTTCATCATTAACATTATTTCCTAACACTGTCATTTAAAAAAATGTCCAGGTGGTCCAAATTCGGGAACTCTCTCCTATATATGTGGGATTCCGTTCAATTAAACAAAATGCCCACGGAAGGGTTACCTTTAAGGGGTAAATAGATCGGGTTTATGTCTAGGGGATTTAAGGGTTTTTATTGCTTTAAATTTAGAACAAAATATTACATAAAATAGACGAGGAGACTTCAAGTTAAATACAAAAACATTTATTAAAGTACTATAGGGAGAATTTACAAGGGGGAAAGATATATACACAGAAAGTTAACAGGAACACTTACCAATTTACATGAAGTCATGTTTATTGCCGATTGAGTTAGATTAACGAGGGATAGAGGTTATTGGTTAGGATAATTATGGTATTAGAGATTTAAAGATTTAGAGAGCCATAAAGAAAGTAAGATGGGACATAGTTACCATAGTGGGAAGATCGGCGGCTTAACTGCGCCAAGACTGATCCGACTTACAAAAGAGGGAATGAGAGAGATATTAGCATGTCGGCTGCCTGCGGTTGCGCTGCTTTGAGCGTGCAGTCTGTTTTTTTGTGGTAAAAAAGAGGGCCCTACTCTGAAGCAGATCACTAACTCCATCTATTGCCAAATAAAATCATTAATCTAGCTCATTACAAACTAATTTGCGCAATGATTATATTACTCTTTGTGGGTAATATCCTACATATATATATAGCTTCAAATTTCTGTAATCAGTAAAGCTTTGTACATAACTTGTCGTTTACACATTAAGTTATGATAAATGGAATTTCGAAAACATTTTCGGAAAATGTAACTGTTGGAAAAAAGGAATCCCGAAAAGATCTATGCAAAACTTCCTTTACTCTTGTGACAATAAAAATTTCATATTATTGCTATCTCTTTCAGAAAGAATGTAAACCTGATATCCTTTCACTGATGGTATTAAGCATAATGGAAAAAATTTGTTTATTCTATCAACTTATTAACCCTCTTTCTTTCTTAACTCAAAATCTGTTACATGATTCATGATATGACTTTTCTTCTTACTATTTCGTGTCTAAAATTCTCTTTACCCAAAATAAATTCTTTTATATTTCGTTCCTAAGCCAAAATATCAATCAAAATTTCTTGAAAGAGGAGTTTTTTTTGTGTAGACCCGAAATCTTTTGAACAATATGTTCTTATTTCCCTCTGTAGGATATGCATGCAATAACTGGACGGGATTTGTGTAGAATAATGACCTGATGTAGAAAAAGTAAAAATGGTAACACACATTCCTTTTCTTTTGTTTGTATAGAAACCCTTTCATTAGTATTTTTTAAATATAGAAGTGGGTTACATTCCTTTAATCAAATTCTGTAAGTGATTCATTCACACTTACCAAACAATTTATCCAGTTAGAACCCTTTTCTCAATAACTTCGGACTCGCGCTTTGAGTCTTTGATACATCTGAATAATTCATAAACAGAAAATGTATCAAATATCTTTTAGGATATATTTTTATTCCAAGATGAGTCATGCAATTTTTTATGTGATTTGTATGCGAATATTTCCTAAAAATGCTTTTAGGTAGATTCCTTATACGAAGACTACCTTTCTCAGTGATTCTCATGACGCGAGATTTCCACAGTTTATCCGACCATGATGCCTAGAACCCAAAATCAATCCTCGTTTAAAAGTTTATATATATTTATATATGTATGTATGTATAGCGTTTTACCCATGGTTTCTTGTGAAAATGATCTATAAAGAAATTTTGATTGTATCGGCTAGGGATAGGTGTAGAGGAAGTGAAAGTCCCAGCCGAGTTGCTATGTTGACCATCAAACTCAATGGGAGAGGAATTGGTGGCAGGCTGAAATATTCATTTCCCTAGAACTCCCTTATTATTGAAGATAGAAAGATAATTCACCTTAGTTGACTAATTGCCTTTTAAGTCACAATCAACAACTTTTGCAATAAAAATTGTTTTGATAGTTACAGTACCTTAGAAATAATGGGTAATAATGTGATTTTCAACCTCTAACTGCGAATTCTTTTCAAACTAAGCATGTGACACCTCGTTGGAAAACTCTGATCAGTTACATTCTTTTGCAACCCCTTTCATCTTCATAACTACCACCCTTATGTAATTAGAAGTTGAAAGGTGGTAGGGGGATATTCTGCTCCTCATATCTTCTTATTATATATCTTCTTTCCTAATCTTCCTTTGCCTTCCTGCTTGCGGATAGGATTTTTTAAATAAAGAATCACTTTGTCAGGGTGCAAGAAATTCTCACAATTTATACCAACTAAAGCAGGGAGAGTTGTACACGGCAAGAAGAATAGTATTTTACTTAGAACCTAGTGTCGCTGTCTTCACATTTTAGTCTAACTTAATATTTTTTAAAAAATATTTAATTTTTACTCCGGAATTAATTTTTAAACTTTGTCCCTGAAACATTAAGTTTCCCTCTATGGACAAAGAAAATAACTTTACAAAATATCATAAATGGCAGCTCATGTGAAATCGTCATGAAATAGTTTATAAGAGAGGCAGATAATTTGTTCTTTAAGAAAATGTTTCGTTCTATTGCGAATTTATTGGATATATTCGAATTCATTAGTGCCATTTAGAGCTTGGTAAAGTTCTCAGAGTCCACAGAGTAGTATCTAATTTAATAAAAATAAGTGTACTACTTCAGCCACGTAAAAATCAAAGCACTTCAATTCCAAACTTAGTTTTTGTCTCCTCCGGGGACACGGTATCTCCACAGAGAGGATGGCATTGTCAATGAAAGAGACAGAATCTCAAAAATCATGATATAGTTAGATAAACTAAAATAATAGCAATTAAAAGTTCTTTGGTAGATATTTTTTTATGAAATTTAGTGATTTTTCTTTTGTATATTTGAAGCAAAATTAAATTTGAAATTATATTCTCGAAAAGAATTAAGGTAAACAATTCCTATATAATATTTATAATATTAAAGCTTCAATAATGTATTAAAAACATTTTAATAGCAGAATTTATTTTTAGAAAAAAATGGGAATATGAAAAAACAGAACAATCAGATTCTCAAATTCAGAAGAGAAGAGAGTAGAAAAAACTTAATACGAGACTTACTAGATTGCTTATTAATAAATAAATAAATATATGATATTCCTTAATCTAGTATATAATTGATTATTTTCCTGCAAAATATTGACTTTCATTTGTTTGAAATTCTTTGTAAATATTATTTAGCTAATGTACAGTCAGTGCTATTATTTAAAAAGTGGTATTTATTTTTACATGTTAAGTTTTCTTGCGCTGGTTTTTAATAACTAATTTTATTGTTTAATTATAAGAGATTAACCTGTACCAAATCTGCCCAAGAATTAGTCAATTATTCTTTCATTTAAAATGTGAAAGTTCCGTTGACTATCATGTCTCCTTTCGTAGAGAGGTGAAGAATTTTAAAACAAAACAAAAATAAACAGTGGAAAAATAAAATAGAAAACTTGACCATTAATATAAGGTTATTTATTAAGCTAAAATGGAATCATGCATGCAATTTTTAAGATTTTTTTTATTTTCTTTGTAAAAAAATTTTTTTTTAGCTATTTGTACCTTTTTCATGAGAATGACCCATTTGCATCATATTTTATTTCATATTTGATATTTTTTGACTTTTATAACTGTTTTAGAATTCTAGGGATTTTTGGGATTTTTTCAGACATAATGTTTTATACCGTAAATATCTATTGTGGATTTCGGTTTAATCTTTACTTTATCAAATCTTTTTCAAATACGAAATACAAATTTTCTACCAACCATCTGCTTTCTATAACTTCAGCGACCTATCGATTTATATAAACGAGCAATAAGTTTTAGATGCATTTACTCATATGATAAGGAAAATAAATAGCATAACAAATCATGCATAAATGAAAAATACCGAAAGTGCAATGCATTTTCTTTTTCCTATGAATTTAAAAAAACACGAATATGTGCATACCTATCTTCAATAAAGGCCTTTTGAAAAAAGAGACATATTGTTGCTATAAATTTTTTCATATATTTTTGATATAAATTAATTTTAAAACTTTCTTAAATTAATATGGATATTGAAATTATTAAGTAATAACTCAATGCTTAAGTAGGATAAAACATGAAATGAAAAATGTTTATCTGTTACCTGTATGAAATAATATATTCTTATTAATGTTGCTATTCAATACCCTTTTGAATATTTCCTCCTGTTCCTATTAAATAGTGACGGGGGAAATAAAAGAATAATTCTGATCGTTTACTTGAGGCATTTGGAATATAAATTTCTTTATTGGTTTATTTGTTTCTCTTTTGTGTCAGAAAAGTATCGAATTTTTTTACGAAAAATATCGAAAAAGGTTTTATTACTGTGAATCATTATCAGTATTAATCATGTAACCTTAACAGCTCTGAAAAAAACCTCATCAGTTCTTTATAAAATGCAATGAAAAATAACCTTTATAAACATTCAGTTCAATTTTAAATTAGATTTGAACAAACGACTTTAAATTTAATGATTGCAATTTAATACGTAGTTACAATCACAGCAAAAGTTTTGTTTAATTCAAAAATTGTTAATATTTCTGGGAATTTTGGAAACTTTATGCATTATTTGTTATGTTTCATTTTTTTCATAAGGAATGAGTGGAAATCAGCATTAAAATATCCTTGAAAGGAAAGCAATTTATTGAAACCCTAATTTCCCTTTTATTTCTCCAGTTTGTGACTTTCCCTAAACGAAACATAAATTACTGAAAAATAAATTGTTCACTTAACTTATGATATACGCTAACCCATTCTTATTCTTTGCCTAAAAGGATTTCCTGACATTCTTCCTGAATAGAAAGTGAAACAAAATGAAACTTGTGTGAAAAATGAGAGGTCTTTTTTCCTTTTATCTTTTATGACATGTTCCGGCCTTTCGGTCTCTTTCCTCGAAATCTGTTCTAAAAGCTCTGCCAGACAGATGTAAGAGATTATTTAGATAAATGATCCTGTTTGCATCTCTGCTAGCTACAGAAACTAAACTTGAAAAGAAAAGGCTTTACTTCGAAAATAGAAGAGATGTTTACTGTAATTTTTAAAGGATATTTCAGAAGCTCTCTCGATAAAGCTTTCTACCGACAATGCTACGGTCATGAGGAGAATAAAATAAATCAAATTTTTCGAAAGAAAGGGAGAGCTGAAAATCTTACCACTATTGCAGACAGAAATATTTATATTATATTTTATAGAAATGTTTGATTTTCCGAGCTGTCAGTTTCAACCTAAGTATTCTCATTTATTGGGCAACATATCTTGCATGCCTTGATGTGTATATTATACAGGGTGGGCATAAGTTATTGGTCATTAATTATTCAAAAATTAATAAAAAAACTAATAATGTTAGAACTGCGTTTCTTTTTCTAAATGGTAGAGCAAATTTTAAAAAATATATGATAGGTGGCGTCCCAGATAGCAATTTTAGTTTGCATCAAACTTGCAGCAAGCTTGCACTGCAAATCTGCAAGCTTGCATCAAGGTTTACACGACAAGAGTGCAAGCTTGAAACAAGCTTGTAGAAGCGACGAAGTCACCACGCGACGAACTTGCAGCAAGTTTGCGACGTCAAACTCATTGCAAACATAGCAAAAACAGAGTACGAAAAAACCTCGGAATAGAAGGCACGACCTACCGCTTCCAAGGCGGACGCTTTAACCACTTGGCCAGATATAAACTCTGAGAGGAGAAGATAGATTTCGCTAATACATCGCGCATACGATTTATTTTAAACTCTTTTCTTGATTTCATCAATTTTTTAAATTTTGTGTTGAGAACATGATTTCAAATCAAAGAGAGAGAGCGCAATTCTCGCTAATAACTACGTTTTGCTAGTAGAATAAATTATGAAATAAAAGTAATTACTTTTAAAATGGGACAAAATGTAAGTTATTATTTTTCAACAAACATTGACTGTTTTTTAGGTTTAATTTTGTTTATGAACGTTAAAATTTCAACCTTAAGAAAAAGGCGATATAGTTTTCTTTAAAGTGAGAGTTCTATATTTAGTAAAAGGATGGAAAATGTTTCAATTTTTTTATAAAAAAGTTAGTTTTTTCACAAATTTTCATTGATTTATTGAATTAATAAAAAGAAGGACGGTCTAGGAGATGCTATTAAAAATCGGATGTTTTTTTTAAAACAGAGACAGAGATAATTATCTCTTTGTGCTATCATCTTTGCATCACGCTTGTTTTGCAAACTCACAGCAAGCTTGCATTGCAAGGAGGGGTGGCGAATCTGCATTGTTAGTTTGCCACAAGTTCGCTTCAAACTCGACGCGTCAAATTTGCCATGACGAGGTAATATCAAGTCAAAATCACACATGCTGCATATTTACTTGCTATATGGGGTACCGTTACGGCGTTCTGAATTTGCTACAGTGAGAGATTTCAATACGCAATGGCTACTGATCAGCAGAAGCCGATGCCCATTTCTGGTTTCCTTTTCTAGTTTTTCTTGAATATCTCGGAAACTATTCAGTTTTCAAATTTCGATTGATTTAACAAATTAAAAAATGTAGAATTCCTTACAAATAATGCTTTTATTTTTCTTCTATCTTTAATTGTTTCGAAGATAATGCCTCTCAAAAATGGGGGATGTCCAATAATTTATGACCATCTAGACCGCCGTAATGTCGCGTTATCTATCTGAAAAAAACTTGTTGTAATATTATTAGTTTTTTAAAATTAATTTTTGAAACTGGTCCAATAATTTATGACCACCCTGTGAAGCTCATTGATTATATAGACATCTTATCTGAGATCATTACATTGCGACGTACTGAATTTTACTAATTATAATTTATTCGCATCTAGTAAATTAAAATAATAGATTGCATGTTCTGTCTTCCTCTCATTCAGATGATACTGACTTATGAATAGAAAGACTTTAATGAAATTTTAAGAAATACATATTTTTTGCATTATTCGGAAGAAAAATTAGTTAAAAAGCGCATATTTAGAAGCTTTAAAATGGTTTTCATAATCGAATAATCATTATTATTGGATTTTTCTTAATAAAAACGACTAATTATATTACTATGCCAGAAATTCAAACAAGCTTTCTATCTTATTTTTTAGCGTTTTGTTTTCTTTCATTTCAATAAATCAAAGTAACAAAAATTTAACTTCATCTCACACTTTTCTTCTGATAATAATGAAATCTGCCATGTGTTTGGATTGAGGCCCATTAATCTTTTCAAGCTCACTACATATTTCGTTTTGAAAATAACTAAATTTATTTCAAAAATGAGTGTTAGACATGTAGCTGATCATAAATATGCAAAGGAAAAATATTTAGCAATTTTTATTTTCAAGAAATGTGTGGTTTCACAGTGAAACTAATGAACGGTAACGGGTTATTTTTCCTCCGAATAAGTTATCATTGGAAAGTAAATTAAATCATGTATTCAATTTATAAGTATACGTGAGTATTCAGGATATTCAACCTTCATAAAATTCAATATTACTTTCGAAGATTCAATTTAAAAAAATATCAATTTGTGCAAGAACCTTCATCATTTAGCTTCTCTCAGAGATCAAAAGCAATTTAGATCTTGCAATGATTTGTTAATACTAAAGGCATTGAACTGGAATTTTTATGTAAGTTGACCTATATATATGGCTCTCAAGTTATGGAAGAAAAATCACGCTACGATTCGCCCATGCGCAATAAAAAAAATGCCCAATGTGTGGTTTCACTGCGAAACCAATGAACGCGAAATGTTTAAAT
>BGPR01036128.1:0-15669 GCA_013235015.1 Araneus ventricosus
AATTTAGGTCTACACAACTTCTGCAGCGCTGCTGGTTTCTGAGCTGGCGAGCCGACACTGCTCTAGAGGACATTCCCATTCTTTATGGTTAAACGGCATAGCCTCATCACCTTCTGTCTTAACGAAGAGAAAAGGATAAATATAAAACCAAAGAATGTAGCAACTGTCCACCGTCAGCGCAGTGGGAACAATTGGCCATAAATAATGACGTGTTTAGTCGATGATACCATGGTTTCTTTCGCTCAGAATGTTCATCGTGTCAACTGTTATAATCGAAGATCATTCATTCAATGCTTATTATATAGGGTTAGCCTAAATGACTCATCGGGTTTCAAAGGACTGTTTATTTACAAGCATACGACGTACAAAGACGAGTGATACATGAAAATATACATACATTCACTATGTTTCTGGTATATATGTATTACAAATGACCAGGTGCAGCTTTTCCGTATTTGCGTAGGAATGCACGCTGAACGCTCGTAGCCGAAGAACACTTCGCATATTCCGACACACAAAAACTCTTCTCCTTCATTGCCGCCATCTTGTACAGTGCCGCTACAGGACTGAAAATCTAGCGAGCACGCGAGCCACGAGGTTGGGTTTTAAACTTGGGGAATGTATGTATCTAGACATGTATCGCTCGTCTTTGTAGGTAGTATACCTCTCAATACACAGTGTTTCGAAACCCGATGAATCATTTAGGTTAACCTTGTATTTCGAAGCCAGGGTTAGAGGTTTTGAACACTGGGCTCTGTAACGAGTTAAGCTTCTGTCAAAGCACAAGCAGTTACAAAAAGATCTAGATCAACTTCACCTAAGCAGAGTTAACTTTGTAGATCGAACACCTCGCTGAAGTGGAAGATTTAGAATAAGGAGTGGAACTAATCCTTGCTCCGTATTTGTTGTTGTTGAGGGGTTAACTGATGACGTCGCTTTCAATGTTTAGAAAGGCAAAATAATAAAAAATATATAAATTTCATGAAAGAATCCATGAGCTACTTTTATATTGTTTTATAAAATTTAAAAGTAACAAAATATTTTATATATGAGTTGGCACAATAGCACCAATGTTTTTCATGCTACAAATTACCGAGGAAGAATTCAGATATCTGATATTTCAAGAGGAATTGATGAAATGTTTTGACTAATAAAAAAAAGACCGAAAACCAAATCCCATAAAAGCGTAATCGAAATTCTCAAACCCACAGTTTGCACCACTAATTTCATTCAGCACAGCGACGAAGCACTTAATCATTAGAATAGTTACGAATGAATCGGCTCTGTGATGAAACGACGTATATATAAGAAACTTATAAACGGCGCTTTTCAAAATGAGCTTTACTTCGCACAATACAAACATCTATCATTCAAGGATAATAAAAAAGTATATATTGTTACAAACATAGAGAGTCGCTTCCCAGCAATGTGAGTCTTATGGCTGGGAAGAGAGTTTTACAGGGGTAAGTATGGGATGACTAGCAGCAGCCACGTCTGGTTCCCCGACCTTGGCGACCATCTTGGCAACTTGGCAACAAATTTGGCGACTTTGGCGACGAAATATGGGATCTCAAAGGTGCTGGAATCTTCTCGATATTTCCATTAGGAGAGAAGATACGCTCGAATGCACTAGATAATTCCATGTGATGTCACGGCCTGCCTGGGAAAACTATATAAGGAGAGCGCTTGGATGACGGAGTGTTGTTGTTGTTCGACTGGGATCGCCTTGGAGCGCGAACGTCTTTGGAGTTCGTCCGCAGTGCGAGCTAGGAAGCTGGTGAGCTGAGCGGTATTGAAAGTGCAGTTATTGTCGTTACTACAGTGAAACCTCTCTGAGCGGCCACCCCTCCGTTCCGAGAAAAACTGGCCGCTCTGAAGGGTTTTCGTTACAATTACAAGATAATTGCTATAAAACATAATATAAACAAATCAGACACATATTTCTTATTTAAAATGAGGTTTGAGACTTATCTAAAGAGAAAATAGTACTTTATTTAATAATTTTTTACATTTTTTGAAAAAAGGATACAATTTGTGACTGTTTTAAGTTTTTAACCTTCTCGGGGGAAAAAACCATTTTTTCAAGTTCGTTTTTCAGTTTAAAAAGTAAATCTCTAACCGATGCGTTTGTTAAATGGGATGGGCGAACCCAGCCGGCGGCCGTTCAGAGGGGTTGGGTAGCCGTTTCTAGGGGTTATTTTAACATTAGGTGCCACGAAAAATTGGCCGTTAAGAGGGGTGGCCGCTATGCAGGGGTGGCCGTTCGAAGAAGTTTCACTGTAGTTATTTGGTGACTATTTGTGTTGTAAGATAACAAAGTGCTGAACTGTTATTACCAGTGAATTGTTGTCTGTTTACATTGGTAATCTGTGCAAGAACTATTGTTTCCTGTGTTACATGTTTTCCTGCATTTTTACTTTCTCGTATACGAAGTATACAAAGAGAAAGTATTGTAATCGTCAAAAAATTCGAACTCGAGATTTTGACGGATCTCCACGTTTTAGACCTCCCTGAGTCCGAAAAACACAATTTGGGAATTATGTCTGTCTGTGAATACGATAACTCGAAAACTATTAGCTCTACGGGGATGAAATTTGGTATGTGGTCTTTGAACATAATTTGTAGGTTTCTATCAAATTTTGGACAAAATCCGTCAACGGGAAGTTTGTCTATTTGTATGTCAGCGGTCATGTGAACGCTATAACTCAAAAACTTGATTACCTAAATGGAAAAAATTTGGTACACAGTTTTATCGTTATGAATGTAAGTCCGTATAAAAGTTTGGGCCAAATCCGTCAAAAAGAGGCGTTCAAATTGCATATTCAATTTCTTTTAATCCGATTCTCATGCGCATGCGTATTGGTAGCAATCTGTTATTGTTGCAAATTTTATTTACAACAATAAATAATGTTTTCAAGCATCAATTGTTAACAATTTTTTTATTGTTGTAAATCAAACCGATCTCATTATTTCAGCAAATCACGCGCTTTTGCAATTGTTACGGTTGTGGTAGTATAAATTGTTTTCTTGGGAATTCAATTCCAAAGCAGAATTTTCGCTTTAGTATTCATTGCATTGCCTATTTTATCGCGCCTGCTTCAAAGTAATATTTTTTTGAAACGTGGCAACAGATATTTGATTTCAGGTTTGTTTGTTTTTTTGTTTTACTTTCTCGTATACGAAGTATACAAAGAGAAAGTATCTCCACTACGAATCTCCACTTAGAAAGTATACGAGAAAGTTTAGGGGAGACCACTCCCGCTGGTTTAAATAAGCCTTCATTCCCCATTATCCTGAGTGTTGGACTGTTTACACCATACACCCAGTGGCGGATTTTAACAATATGAGACCCGAAGCGCAAAATTGTTTTGAGGCCCCCTCCTAAAAAAATTCTATTGATGATACAAATGTGTAACTCAAAATAACTTACTTATGCTTTTAATTCTAGGTCTATGTTTATCTTCGTCATTCAGTTTGAAGCTAATTCTTGTATTGTCATTTATCTAATTTCTAACATTTATTTTCTCACATTTTTACAAAGAATATACACTATGTGATCAAAAGTATCCGGACTCTTTCGGATTTTCACATTTTTTAGAATTTCTCCGGAAAGGCTAAACCGACTGTCCTTGAACTTCTTCTATGTAAAGAATAGACTTTAACTCACATTTTACAGTGAAAATTCGGTCACGAGGGCAATTAGGGGGGGGCAACGAAAAAGGGGATGAAGGCGAAAATGGTATTTGACCCATCCTGTTTCACAGAAAGCTGACAACGCGATGTAAGTTTCATGAATGGTTATGTTTGATGTGCGTAATATTTACACGCATTTTCGTAAACATAGCACAAATATTCGGAAAGATATAAAGGTTTTCTTTAAAAAATTCCGAATTTTACGGCTTGTTTTCTGCTTATAACATGCAGAGTTTTCCACCAAATTTTACGAAAATTACAGAAAAAGTGACAATATGTTAGAGAAACATTGCGTAAAAATTTGGAATAAATACTTTTAATATTAGAGAAAATATGAGCATTTGTAGTAAATAAATGTTTACTGCGCATGTGCGAAATATAGCGTAATTTTTCTTTCACAGCTTCAAAGCCAAGTATGTAGAACAACTTATATGAAAATTCCATTCGAATACCATTAAGATTTAGAAAGATATAGGCAGTGGAGTGAACAGAGTTTCTGATTCTTTTTAAGAGAAGCAAAATTATGAGTGTTTATCCACAAACTAATATTTTTTAAACTTGAATCTTCAGATAAAAATCGTCGAACTGCAACGAACTGCAATTTAAATTATGAATTTTATTTATAAGTATTCCTGGGTATTCAGCACATTCAATCTTTGTAAAATTCTATAAAATTATTCGGAAATTCAAGTTTAAAAAATATTAGCTTGTGGATACAACCTCATCATTTTGTTTCTTTTAGAAAGAAGCAGAAATTCTGTTGACTGCAATGCCGATATCTTCTAAATCTTAATGGTATTCCACTGGAATTTTTGTATAAGTTGTCCTACATATCTGCCTTTGAACCTTTGAAAGAAACATATATATCTCGCACACATGCGCAGTAAAAAATTATTTACTACAAATACTCATATTTTCTTTCATATTCAAATTATTTATTCCAAAATTTTACGCAATGCTTCTCTAACATATTGTCACTTTTTCTGTAAGTTTTGTATAATCTGGTGGAAAAAACTCTGCATTTTATAAGCAAAATACAGGCGGGAAAATTTGGGATTTTTTAAGAAAACTATTATATCTTCCAGAATATTTGTGCTGTGTTTACGAAAATGCATGTAAACATTATGCACATACATAACCATTGATGAAAGTTACATCGCGTCATTAGCTTTCTGTGAAACAGGATATGTCAAACTTCATTTTCGCATTCATCCTTTTTTGGTGCCCCCTCCCCCAGTTGCTCTCGTGACAGAATCTTTACTGTAAAATGTGAGTTAGAGTCTATTCTTTACATGGTAGAAGTTAGAGGGCAGTCGGTTTAGCCTTCCGGTTCCGGAGAAATTCTAAAAAATATGAATATCCTGAAGTGTCCGGATACTTTTGATCATCAGATAGTGTACTTTAGCCTTGTTAAAGTCTATATGCTATGTCATTTTTCATAACATTATATGTATACTATATCAAATAGATAAAGAAATTAAAGTTCCTTTGCTTTCTTTATCTTTTTCAATTTACTCCAAACAGAGATATTTTTCGTTTGATAATATAAAATAATTGAATAGTAATGATTTCTTTCGGTTTTTGTATCTATCTAGATGAGATGGACATAACAGTGTCCAAGCATTCAAATTTTATATTAAATAGGAAAAACATTTCAAAATTGTTTTTAATAAATATTTTTTTCTTTACTTACGTTTAATAAAGGAAACTTATTCAGTTAAAAAGGAGAAATGAGCTCATAAATCACCAACTTATATTTATAAACTATAATGAATTTTACCACTGAGAACAATTTTACATTTCTTCTATTTCTTACATTTCTCTTATCAACTCTGTCGTAAAGGACAGAATGGTATATTCTAATAACAATACAGGCAGAAAAGGAGGGAAATAGTAAAAGTATCCTCCCGAAATTTCTTTTAAACAGCACTTTGAAATGAATTAAGATAATTTTTTAGGATAGGACTGACCAGAAATTGATGAAGAAGAAAAAAATCTGGGCTACCCCGTTCCACAGAAAGCTGATAATGATTTACAAATTTCACACATACACATCAATGGTTTAGTTTAATAAGTACATTGCTTACATGCATTTTCGTAAAAGTAACAAGTATATTTTGGAAGTTATAAAGGTTTTCTTAAAAAATCTTAAATTTTCCAGCACATTTTTTTGCTTATAACATGCATAGTTTTCCATCAAATAATACAAAGCTTACAGAAAACTTGAAAATGTGTTACAGAAGTGTTTCATTAAAATTTGAATTTCATACTATGAATATTAGAGTAAATATGATTATTTGCATTAAATAAATTTTACTGCGCATGTGCGGGACATGGCATAAATTTTCTTTCAAAAGTTCAAAGCCAGATACATAGGGCAATTTATATGAAAATTCCAATTGAATACCATTAAAATTCAGAAAGCTATCTGCATTGCAGTGGTGTGAATTTTACTTGCACTCTAAGAGAAGTCAAATGATGAAGGTTTTACCACAAATGATACTTTAAAAAAAATTTGAATCTTCCAATAGTTATCGACGAACTACAATCTAAGTAATGTATTTAATTTATTTATTAAGTGTCTTATCTCAACCAATGTTTCGTTTGGTTGTTTTTGTTACCTCATTAATTTTTTAAAGCAAAGAGGGAGAAACTTTTCATTGAGGAAAGGATTATACTGGAAACATGACTGCAACATCATAAGTTCGGCGTCGGCTTAGCACAGCAATGTTTCTAGCATAGATTTTGAGGCCCCCCTATCGTCTCGTGGCATGAGGCGGCCGCCTCTAACGCCTGTGCGGAAATCCGCCACTGCATACACCCACAGTAAGACTTTTGCAACAATATATATTCTCCATAGTTTCGCAACAGCGCTCTAAATCCTTACAATGAATAAAGCTGGTAAATAAATGACCAGGCCGAAACGCACATTTAGAACAGAAATTCACGCATGAAGTCCGATTCTTTTCTTCATCTTCCTCGCAAACGGTGAGTAAGATACAAAAGTTGCGAGAGTGAAAAGAAAAATGGAAGGCGGAAGATCCGTGTCTTTCTGATGAGGCGGATTTAATGCATGGCTGCCCGCCTGACATTGGAAGTGAAAGCAAGACGCCGAGATTTCAAGTTATTTGCAGAGGACACGTGAGTTTCGTTTCAGGGAAAAGAAACGCTCAATCGAATGCTTCTTCATGCTCAGATGGCACGCCAGAAATAAGAAATGACTTCATTGCTGAGCGAACACTGAAGTAAAAACAAGTAATATAAAAAAATAATTTAAAAGTCAATTCCTACTTAGGTCAACAAAGAAAAATTTTAGTTTAGTTACTTTTTATTAAATAATTACAATGAATATAAATATGTATATACATATGACAGAATCACAATATTAAGTGGCAAAATAGAAAGCGAATTTCCTTGCAATTTTCCATTTTCCTTTCTATATATGGTGTCGGACTATTATTTTTGTTTGTTACTATTTATTCGCTTTCTATTTCTTTTTCTTTTCTAATTTATGAAGCTGATGGTGGTCTATAATTTCTCATTCTATCCATCTCTTGTTTTATATTACTTGTTAATTACTAAATTGACATTCACTAAACAATAAGTGCGCATCATATAATATTATTACGAAGCTATAAAGTTGTTTCGCTGAGATGCTAATCTTGGCGACAAACTTGGCGAGTTGGCGATAAATTTGGCGATCTTGGCGACAGATTTGGTGATTTTGGCGAATTTTTTTTCTCCCATATAAAACTAAAATGAATTAATTTAATTTAATTAGTGAATTAATATTTGAAAAAACTGTATTAACATCAAGTGTCATCCACTACAAGTTTTAAAAAATGTGTTTGAACTTGAGTGGATGAATAAAAAGTATTTTATTAACGATTGAAAATTTGAAAAAGATATATATAGAGAGAGTGTGAACTAATAGTAGGAATTGGAAAAAAATCTTCACGGCATTTTTCGCTGCATCAAGCACATCTTAAAATCTTTCTGAAGAATATTTTTCAAGTTGAATTTCGTTCTAAGAAATACAATGGTATCAACTATTATTACTTTTCTTACTGTCATTGTATCATACTTTATTTTTATTATGAATAGAGATTTATTTCCTATATTTAGATAAATGAGATTTTAGATCAACCATAAATACTTCATTTCAGAGTCAAATTTTAGTTCAAACAAAAATTCTCGAAAATTCTTATTTGTTCAAGGATCGTTCTTAGAATCGAAAATCCAAATAGTGAAGAATCTTTTTTCAAAAGTATTATCCAAAATTGATTCAGTAGAGACCATCTTGCATATCCAATAGTACTATCAGAGGCCAACGGACCTTACACACAGAAAACTTTCCGATTTTCTTTACAATAAAACATGACAGCGATATAAAAGACAATTAAATTTTTAAAAAATACCGTAAGATTACTTATTATAAAATACGAAATACGATTAAATTAAAATTCAATCAAAGTTTAATTTTAATTTTTCTTTGAAAATGCCATGCATCAGAATTCATAGAGGGTGTCACATGCTAATGCTATATTCCACATTATGTTACATGGCGACACCGAATAAAAATCCTTTTTATTTATTTTCTTCTTTGTAATGCATTCGGAAGTTTTCTTACTTTTTAAATTCAAAAATATTTATCTTCCATTTATAGAAACTTTGTAGGTAGCGATTATAGTATGCTGATTCTCAGCAGTTACATTTTACTTAAATTTCCCTAGAAAATGAAGCTTTCATAACCAAATTGACATTTCAAGACGTTTACGGCTCGAGACGCAGACTGTCGCTCGAGACATTCAAATGATTGGAAACGCTATTAATATTTTTACCTTGCAATGAGAGTTCTATAAAAACTGATGTCCGACTGAACAAAGTTTATTTGCAAATAAAAGTAAATAGCCGCAATAAGTTATTACTAATATAATAGCCCAGATCTGTCTCTAGATAACGCTCTGATGTCACCAACAATAAAACTCGCGCCATAGCACTACGAGACGTTAAACAGCATTATTTCATTGTTAGGGAACCTAAATTTCAGTAATTTTAAATTTAAAAGTGTAATCATCGTTCTAATTTCAAATCTAATAGCTCTAAAACAGTGAAATAAAATTTGCCATCGATTGATATAAGATTTATCTCGCTATGATCAATAGTTCCCGAGAAATTTTAAATTATATTAATCATATATTTCAAAGTAATTACCGTTTTTTAATAGAAAGTAGTAAATCACGTCAGTGGTTTATCATGCGTGTGATATAGTTTGGACGCCACGATGCATCCGATTATTTATTGCTATCGTGATGATATAATTTGATAATATTTTTTTGGCAACGCTTGACAAGCAGAGAAGTGCCTTGTTTTGACTAGAATTTCGAAAAAGAATTCCTTTGAAATTTTAACTTTTGACTTACTTTTGACAAGCTGAGAATTCCATGGTTATTAAATCATAATAAAATTGTTAAACAACGAAAAATACTTCACACGGAATGTTGTTTACCAAGAGGATATTTCAATAAAGAAATTTGTAAATAATATGTAGATAAAAAAAAATTCCTGTCATAAAACATATGTTTATTTTATTTGTTTTCAATCAATGTTAAACATTTATCTCGCATATATATTTATCTAAACACGTCAAATTTGACGGGAAATCTCTCGAATGAAGAGGCAATTTGCACTCGTCATACCATGACGGCTGATTTTCTAGTTTTTATATAAAGCGAGGCTTTTTTCTTGTGTATGATGCTTCACTATCTTTCTTTTTTCTGCTCCTAGTTATTTAAACTTGTTTTTACGGAGCTTCACGACCAGAGCAGTGGTCGGGCTTCGGACTCGTCCGATGAGCGACAAGTCGAGATCCAGTGACCCGGATCGGTGGCAACGAGATCAGGATCTGGACCCAGCGGGTCTGGCCCGCTGAACTCTGGGATCCCTGCGGGTCACGGTACGGGTACTGGAACTCGACGAAAAACACTCGCTCGGAAACAGTGTTGGTCAAAATTGTTTAATATCTTCAAAAGAAAGCTCATTTCAGCAGCAACGCAACAATAACAGAACATGTCCCTACTTCAGCGTAGTGAAAAATTCTTTTGACGGAAATGGGGTCGGCTTTTAAAAATGCAAGAAGCGCTGATTAAGATATTTATAGGGTTGCCATTCGTTCCGTATATACGGGACTGTCACCGTATTTCACTGCTGAGTCCCGTATTACTATTCGTCCCATTTTCGAATGACTCTCAACCAGTTGCGAATCCAAGATTGGGGTCTGGGGGGGAGCTGAGGTCATAAAAATTTTGTATCGTAGTGACGAATGCCAAATTAAGCCAAAACACTTTAACTTTACAGGCTTTCCTCTCCTGACAATAAGAATCATAAAGAACACTACAATACTTTCGATAATTTAATAAAAAATACAATGAAATAGCTGACCAAAAAATGTTGTCGACCGCGCCAACGCTACAAGTCCAAGTGGAATGACTAGAAAAGTGGGAAATTTTTCGATCCTGTCAAGTCAGAAAGCAATGTTGTCACGATTTTATTACTATTTTTTAAAAATGAAAATCAAGATCAAACAGTTGTAGTGATTTTAAATTAAATCAAGAATTTTGGTTCAGCCCTGGGGGGGGGGCGGCAGCCCGATAGCCCCTCTCCTGGATTCGCCACTGACTTTCCTAATGTCAACTGAATTGTCTGGCGAAGGAAATGGATTGTCAGTGGAGAAAACTGAAGCAATTTTGGCATGCCGTTATAATTTTAAAATGACTTGCGCCCAATTTTATAATCATTTATGTGAAAGAAGAAAATGATATAATCAAGAAAGTAAAATCACTTTTAAAATATGACTGTAAAAAGGGTTAGCTTGGCATCTCTTTTATATTATTCTGCGTGTTCATTTTATAACATTGCTTAAGGTATCCGACTGGTTTAAAATCGTCGCTTTTGATGAAATTATCAAAAACATTTTTATGGCTTAATTTTGTAGCCTGTTTAACCAGATTTCTAAAACTGTCTCACTTTTTACTCTACGTGAATTACAAATGGAGTTACAGCTGTTTTATTACCGAACTGTAAGCATTATTTTATGCTGCATGAAAACTTTAAACGTGTTTTCTGAGAAATGATATTTTTGAGGAAGACTGTCGACCGCAACAATAATTTCTCAAAACGTTATTCAAGTACTGATATGCAATTTTCCGTGATTTCTTTCTGTAATATGCTTGATGTTTTCCTGTAAAAACTAAGGTCAATTTTAAAATCGAGTATTATTTTTAAGTGCTTAAATATAAACGAAAAGCATTTTTTATGAAAAATTACCAGTTTAGTAACTATGTTCAGCTATATCTCAAAACTATTTTGAAGTACAAGAAAGATTTTAGAGAATAACACAGATAACTGTCATAAAAATGTACTCCTACAAGGATTTATGCATATTTAGAATATGATTTTGTCTATGGCTGTTAGCGTAAGGCAAATATTTCTGTCATTTTTCTTCAAATTTCTCAGTTTTAAAAAATATTATTTTGAAAGCCTAATTTTACAATATTTTCATAGTTTTAAAACATATGCAGTTGAAAAATAATATTAATATATATATAAGTTATTTTCAAAAAAATGTCTCCGAACACAATTGGATACCTTAAGCTATATTGATCTTTAATCAGAGTTAAATAAACCATTGAATATACCCACTTTTTTCCATGCTTTATTTATTTAGCAATAAAACGTCTCGTATCAACGCTTGGCAATTATGGCAACCCTAGTTATATCATGAAATAACCAGGCATTCTACGAAACAACTGATTTCGCGCTTTAACACTAATAAGAGCAGCAAAATGCGGTAAGAGAGCCTTACTTTTTGAGCAGGTCCGTGACGTTGGCGTGCCCGGTCGCGTTGGCCGCTTCGTACAACTCGTGGTAGATGAGCCTGAGCGCCTCTTCCACTAGCTCCAGCTTGGGGTGCTTCTTCTTGGGGGGCAGGATGCTGTTGGGGCTGACCTTGAGAGGCTTCGCGTCGTCCATCCGCAGCTTGCTTCTGCCCTTCAAGAAGTCCTCCAAAGAACTCCGCACCTCCGAGTCCACCTCGACCACGGAGGCTGCCCACGCCTTGCGATGGACGGCCACCAGGCACAGAACCACCACGGCCAACCAAGTGCGACTCATGGCTTCGCTTCGGAGAGTGCCTGAAAGTAAGTCAATATACAAAAGTGAGTGATGTATAAGAGAGTCAATTGAAATTATATTCTCGGCGAAGGCGGCTAGTTTTAACTACAGTAGAGTCTCCCTACAACGAAGTCTCTCTACAACGAATTTCTCCCTATAACGAAATTTTTAATCGGAATGTTCTCCATATAACGAAGTGGTTGTCTCCCTATAACGAATTTTTTCAGACCTTTATCTTTTCGATTTTTGTCATTTTTGAAGAAAGTTGATAGCTTCTGTGCAACCAATTCGCTCACACGTGCCTGTTTCTGGAACCACTCACTCTTAAAATGTGAAAATTTTTCTGAAAATTTAACATCACGAAATGCGAAGCAATGTAAAATAACGGAATTTTTCAAGTAAAATAAACGTAAGTACATATTATTCTCTAAATTGGTGAATTGTCTTCACTTTTGAGCATTTTATTTATACAATAAAAATTAGTATAATTTTAACAAATTTATAATATATATTAAATCATTTTTAATTGAAAATCATAATTAAATACATTTGAACTTATTGCACCTATTGAAAAGTTTGGAACATTTACTTAAATAACTGCAAAAATCTCTAATCTCCGTATAACGAAATTTTCTCTATAACGAATTTTTCAATTGGAACCAAGCGATTTCGTTATAGGGAGACTCCACTGTAATTTGGAAATCATAAAAGAATGTAACCAACAATTACTTGCTACCAAAAAATTTTATTGAGTGTTTTGGAAACACGGTGTATACAGAAACGTCTTTTATCGCTTCGATGTCGTAGCGTATCAATGAAATCGGTTATGGCGAGCCAAACGGAAAGGATGCCAAAATGGGTTTGGCATCCTTTCCGTTTGGACTCTCCATTATGTGATAAATTCTTGAATGTTTTGCCGTTCACTCAAAGATTTTGTTAGATGCAATGAAAAGCAATCGTTGTTCAACATTATATTTACCCCATTAACGCCCAAATTAATTTAAAGCAAAAATTTCAATAAATTTCTATTAAAACATGCGTAAAAGACCCAGATTAAGTTAACTTCGAAGAAAAATTTAAATTATTTTTTATTTTCTTTTTTTTGTTTTATTTTTTATTTTTCTCAGAAGAAAAATTTTTAAAAATCGAAAACAAATTATTTTTTAAAATTTTTTTTTACATAAATCTCGAAGATTTTAAGATATAGTAAAAATATTTAAAAATAATAATCATTTGCTAATTCCTTGAATTACCTGAAAAATCGATCGAAGGAAAATTTAAAATATTTTTTAAATGACGACATTTTGATCTCAAAATCTGGCTAGCTGGTGGTTATACGCCTGTTGAAAACTGTTTAGAAGTTTGGTAATACCTATTGACTTCATGCAGAAAGCAAAAAAGGAACAATGGAATGCATTCGGTTTAGCCAAGGAAGTGAATTGTAACTGTCCTATAAATAGGACGCTTAATGTAATATTCAATATTTTGTGTTACACATTTTTTATTTAACTTGACATGTTTCGTGTTGGTAAAGATAGATTTTTGCAATCGAATTTTCACTCGCGGACGGATGGGAGTACAGTTCTGAAATTTGTATACACTATTTTAATGTTTTCAGAAATTAGTTATCACTTATTCACTTAATTTCAATTAAATTTCTATTCAACACTAGTGGTGCCATCTGGTAGGAAATTTGAGCAAAAAATTGATAACAAGAATCCCTAATATTTATTATAATGATTTATAAAATATTTTAAAGAGTGAAAAGTAGAAAATAATAAAAATAAAATGTATGTTAAAAAAACATACTTTTATTTGTGAGCAGCAGAAAATAATTTTCTTAATGAATACCTGCGGCTGAAAACAATACGATACAGAAATCGAACTACAGTGACTATCAGAAGAAAAAGAAACCCTAAACATTTACTAAAAATTAAAATATATTGAAATGTCATTAAAATTCCAATGTACGCAAAGGGTTTCTATCTTAGTTTCACGATTTTATTTTTCCATTTTGAATCCCAAATTTTTTGCTAAATTATTCCCTTCTATATTTTCTCCTCTCAAAAAAGTTCGTTTTGAAAACTTAAAAAAAAATCACAATAATAACT
The DNA here is from genome assembly GCA_013235015.1 of Araneus ventricosus. Lineage (NCBI taxonomy): Eukaryota > Metazoa > Arthropoda > Arachnida > Araneae > Araneidae > Araneus > Araneus ventricosus. The sequence goes on from BGPR01036128.1 coordinate 13,977, forward strand.
GCAATAAAAATCTAGATGAATCCAAGGCATGGCTTCCAAAACTTTTTTTTCTCTTCTCATTCGGAGGACAAAAAAAATTTTGTAGACCCATTATCCATTCAAAAGAGCTTGTCACAACCCCAGAATTAGAAGATGCAAAGATGCAAAATAAAACGAAACATTGATTGATGACAAATGAAGATAAATTACACTCAACATTACTATTCGGCAAATTTTATTGAATCAGTTTCAGCCAAGAAGACAAAATATTTTGTATAAAAACTAAGAATCTGAAAAAAGCAGGAATGAAATTTTGCGCGATCTCATTAGTGTTCTGTGCGATCAACCCACAAATCTAGGAACCTCTTATTTCAACTAAAAAAAATTCTTGCCTGACTCGGACAAGTCATTTGCGACTCTTTCGCACTGCGGGAAGTCTGTGGGTACTACCCAACTGTTCTCCATACCCCTGAAGTCGTTTATGGCTTCTGTGTCACTTTGACATTTATTACTTCCAACGACCAAATCGGCCAGTGTGCTCCGGGCCTTACAGTGTAAAGCCCTGCTCCCATGCTCAGTTTTTCGACGATCCCCTTGCGTCGTTGCGGATTAATTGTCGGTCCAAATTCGACCGAACGCCCTGTTTACACATACACAGCATGTATAGCTGTGAGAACGGAAATCTCCGACCGAGATTTCACCGGAACGTTCGTGCCACCCCACAAGCCCTCGAGCATCAACGATTCTTTGTGGTCGCACGACGGGCGATAAGGTGGAACACGGACAAGAGTTGCCGCAACGCGGACCATGACAGCAGGGTTTAACGCAGATACACTGAAAGCGATCACATGCAGCTTTGTATTCTTTTAATTTCAATTTCTTTCATACTTCAGCTCTACAAACCATAAAATGAACATATAATATCGATATATCGATTATTATGCCGTGACTAATCCCGCATGATCTAACACAGTGTTTTCAAACGTGAGGCCCAAGCCCCACGGGGGGCAATTCGAAAATGGAATCGCCCAGAATTTGAGAACAACCGTCCACTATTGCTACTATTGTTATATATAAATTGTCAAATCGAAACATTACGTTTTTTCTTTCGGATCTACCCTCTGAATGATTTTCAAAGATATATATATATATATATATATATATATATATATATATATATATATATATATCTCTAAATCTCTACCAAAGCAGAGCTACTAATTTTATTTTGAAAACTCTATATACTTGGATTGCCTTTTTTCAATAGTTTTGATTACAACAGAGTTCTTTTACATGTTAACATCTAATTGTTTAAACTTACCTTTTACTCTTAGTATCTATAGTATTTTCAATTTTTTAGATTGTATTTTAGATTTGGTTATGTTGTTTAATTAATGAATTTTTAGTTTATGAATTGCATTTTGATATGTCTTGTTTACTTTGTTTTTGTATATTCATATATAACAAGTTATATTTTGGTTTATATTAATATATATATTGAAGGGATGGCGACGTATTTTAACGGGTTTCGTATGTCATTAGCAGAAAAAAGCACTTATTAATATCATAGGCGAGCTTCTCTCCCTGACGAGCGGCTCGCCATGATATTTTTCAATTTATTATAATTTTTGTCTATTTTTTGCCATTGTGTCTTGTATTTTTTTGAATTTTTGTCTTTTGTTTCTTGCTTGTTTTGATATATATATATATATAT
>BGPR01036129.1:0-15669 GCA_013235015.1 Araneus ventricosus
AACATATGTAGTTACCGAGATATAGAGGATCGCGTCACCAATTCATGCGTATTTTTGCCCAACTTTGCTACTCAATGGTCGCTGTACTACAATTCCGATTTTCAATTTGTTTCTTGTTACTTCTTTTGTTACTCTTTATCTCTAAAATAAGACATTAGTTATGTTTTCAACATATGTAGTTACCGAGTTATAGAGGATCGCGTCATCAATTCATGCGTATATTTGCCCAACTTTGCGACTCAATGGTCGCTGTACTACAATTCCGATTTTCAATTTGTTTTCTGTTACTTCTGTTGTTACTCTTTATCTCTAAAATAAGACATTGGTTATGTTTTTAGTATATGTAGTTACTGAGATATAGAGGATCGCATCACCAATTCATGAGTATTTTTGCCCAAATTTGCGACTCAATAATCGCTGTACTACAATTCCAATTTTCAATTTGTTTCTTGTTACTTCTGTTGTTACTCTTTATCTCTCAAATAAGACATTAGTTATGTTTTCAACACATTTAGTTACCGAGATATAGAGGATCTCCCATACAACGTTTTTTGTTGCGTTTTGGCGCGTGAATCAAATTCCTTCCTGAGACCCCAATGGGAGGAAGGTAGTCCTACGTTAAAATAACTGGGTTTGGAAGAATGGAAAGAGAAAGAGGGACACTGAAACTTGTTCTGTCTAAGGGACCCTACAGGACTTTATTCGGTCCTGTTTATAGCGTGTCATAAAAATTATTCAACCTATGTTTTAAGCAATCAAAAATTCCCTACAAGAGCAATAAAAATCACATAAAAGAGATTTCTTTCGCCAGTGATAGTCAGTCACTATTTTTCTTATGATATCCTAGTTATGCCATTTCCGAGCGTAACTGTGACAACTTCCCTATTAGACCAGGAAATTTTACGATATCTCATCGATGTTCCTAAGATATTCTGAATGCCGGGCAATATGGTAAAGTTGTCGTGTGAATATTGTCGATCATCTTGCGCTAATAGGGTATCGATATCAAAATAATTTTCCAGTGGACTAATTTTTCTGTAAATATCTTTAAATTGAAGACTTATTGATCAGAATTTAGCAGTATTACTTTATATTGATAAAACGATATAATGAGTCTTCAAAATTAATGTCCAAGCCCTGACCATTGTTAAGATAGCTTGCACAAAGGCACTTACCAGGAAGGAGTGAATACGTGCCAAATGCTACGGATTCTCCGTAGTTACTACGGATTTTATTGAAAATTTCCGCAAATGAGGGAACTACGGATAAGATTAATATTTCTACGGAAACGAAGTTTCCCCCCTAGTGCGTAGTCGTTTTAGTTGCATTCCTTGATAACATGACGATCCAGGTTTCTTTTCTGCATTTCAGATTTTTGAAAAATGTACATTTTTGTGCACATTTCCAAAATAAAATATATTATTATAAAAGGTTAGATTTAAATTTATAGTTAATTTTTTAATGTTGTTTGTTATAGTATTAAAAGCTTTCTTTCGAAATAATATTTTCACTTTAAATGCGGAACTATCTTTACGATAACGCTCAAGTCATAACAATAATTAAGGCTATTGAATTGGTATGATTTAAGTTATATATTTTCTCGTTTCTAAACATGTAAGATTTTGGAGAATTATTCACCTATTTTTTCGTTTTTCCAACAATTGGCTTTCGCAGAGGGTTGGCGTCACATATCTAAATCAATGCGACACATACCGGTTCCCAAGACCGATTGGCATTTGATTGTTGGAATTCCAATTTTGGGTTGTCTTTTTCAAAGTATTAATAGTCGTTAATCTAACTATCTTTTGTATTTCATTTGTATGATTATTGATAAAGTAATTTGATTTTAATTTTAATTTTCAGATTAATATATGTATATATGGAAAATATTACACATGTTTTGATTATTTGAAATATTTAACTATATATATATATATATATAGAGAGAGAGAGAGATAGAGAGTATAAATCGTAAAAAGAAATTTATTGCGTAATTAAGGACGTATTTTTTCATCTGTTATTATTCACATTTTTATCTTTATTCGGATATACTTTCAACCCGTTTTTTCATATCTTTTCGAATTTGGTATGAAAGTTTGTTATTTTATTTTATTTTATTTTATTGTCTTTCTGTTATGTTTTGCCTCTTCTATATATATATAAAACTAGCAGTACGCGCACGGCGATGCCCGTGGAATCAGGACTTCAACAAAATAAAAAAAAAATCGCCCACAATGACACGAAAAAGTTTTCAAAACAAAAGATACACATTATAGATTTTCCCGCTTATTTTTTCCGCGATAATAACATGTAGAAAAACAGTACAGAGTACATTAATCCAAAACAATATAAAAAAATTGTTGGCCGTGGAATCAGGACTTCAACAAAATGAAAAAAAAATTCTTAGAACATGACAAAAAGCTCCGAAGGTTATGACGTCACCTGACCCTTCATCCAATCAAATTGAAAGCTGCGTTCCGGAAGACTGTCGCTAAAGAAATTTCGCTCGACAAAAATAACTTTCATCTGCCCAGGAATAATTTAATTTTAAAAAAACGGGAAAAGATATTTTAACCGTTCTTGTTTTAAATCAGAGAGAACCGTTCTAGTTACAAGCTGAAAAAAATTGAAAATAATGGTGTTATTAGAAAGTCGGATGCAACAAATTTAAAAACAAAACTAACATTTACATGGTGAAACTGACTATTTTTTAAAAAATTCTCAAAATTCAGGAAATTACGTTAGAAATTCACAACTAACTTCATTAGAACGGAAATCGCGTGCTCTTTCCGATGGTCTATCTATTTTTGTCGTACAATTATTCGAAACCATTCTATTGAGAAATTAGTGCGAAAAATCAACCAAAACAACACAAAACATTAAATAAAAAAATTTCTAGATTAAAATTTAAAATTTCGGCTTCGAGGTGCATTCAGTCACCATTACGACTACCTGTGTACCAAATTTCATGGCTGTAAGGGCAATAGATTCGTCTGGACATCGCAGACAAACACACACACACACGCACACAAACATTGCCTGTTATAAGTATAGATGTATTCGTCATTGTAGTCGTTAAATATTAAACAGGCCGAGTTATTAACTAATTTCTTTTTATTATGGGAGAGTGACGAAATGTACGAACATCATGCTTTAAGTTTTCAAGCTGAAAGAGAATAGGAAATCCCTGCTTTTTCTCAGGTAGGGATTTAACAGATAGACACGTGATCAAAGTGAAGGGAATAATAGCTATTTTTGTATATTACGTAAGTGTTTTAGGGAAAATGCATGGCGACAATAAATCGCTGATTTCGAGAGTTGTGTGCGCGTGGAAACGATTAAAATATTCTTTTAGTAATAAATATGTCAAATCGAGAGATTTAATAAACCTCCAGAGCGGGAAAAGAACGAAACTGGAGTTTTAGAAAAGTGATTTTGGAATACATTAAAATTTTAAAATATATAATATTAGAATTTGGAATAAAATTAATTGAGATTATTACATATCTATACATAAAAGAGGCAAAACATAATAGAAAAACAATAAAATAAAGTAACAAGTTTTCATATCAACTTGTAAGCGCGAAACTTGTAACTCTATACCCCTTCAACGCCAGTCTGTACCGTGCCTTCCGCAAACACTGCCACGTCAACATCCGTTCTTCTGGTACGTAAAATATTTATTCTTACTTTTCTCTAATATTATCACATCGTACTCTTGTTTTAATTATTCAAAACTCCTCTTTCTGTTTTCGGATTGACATTAGGAATGGAAATCAGTGTTTTAGGCCTTACGGCGTAACTGATTGCAAGAAAATGTCAAACTTTTATAGTTAGCAATTCACAATAACTTCATCCCCTGAAGAAACGTTATTGTGCTTTTATTGCATTTATCATTTTACGTTTTATACTCTTTCATTATACGATTTATACTCTATATAAAATAATATATATATACACAATTATATAACCACAATTACAGCTGGCACTGTCGAAATTCTAAGAAAACCCCCTTTTCTCCAAACCCTTCTGAGAGAACAATTCTAACGAAGAAAGGTGTTAAATCAATCACACTTAATGAAAGGTGGTTAACATTTCACATTGATATTCGGAAGTTTCTTACGACCGCAGTATTTTTCTCCAAGGGACGTTTTGGACGTTTCCGTATCGATAGAGTTAATTATAAATTAGGTGGCGTTAAAATAGATTCAATTTAAAGAAGATTAATAATCTAAATCATTGCATATATGTTTCTATATAGATTTTAAAAATTTTTCTACAGACAATAATTTCACGAAAACTGGCAGCATTTTTGTCTCTTTCGCCCAGCTAATATGTTACTTTTTCCAAGCATAAACTATAACCAAATCCCAAGTCAACCGTGTTTTAAAAGAACATATTAAAAATTTTGAAATAAGTTTATTTTATTGTTAGAAATGTTTATTCCTTCAGCGTCGCTCATAGCGTTGTGAAAGAAAGTAGGTCTTTAGCTGAGAAAGGGAGAAAGAAAGAGAGTTGAAGGGAATCAAACGATGCACACAAAATAAAATTTCAATCCAACTTCATGTGCGAGCCATTTTTCGATCGAAGACATGTCATTCACGAGAGGTCGGGAGAAATAGGAATATTAGTTTTCTCCGCCATCAAAAGCTTCTTGACATTTCAATAAAAGATCTCGTGACATTCGAGATAAAGAAGAAGTCATTTTACTTCGCGAATTCTTGGTAAACAAATTGATTAAATATCAAATATTTGGATTTGGTAATATTTTTCAAAACTTATGACGGTATGAGCGTTTATATGTATATTTGTTGATGTATAATTTGAATAGTGATTTTGGAAAGATTAAACCTGCTGTTCTGTTCGAGTTTGTTTGACCCGAAATGTTTTTTAACTTCTTATAAAAAACGAGGGTAAAGAGATATTTTACAGACATTTCGTGACTTTGTTAGTGAGTGTGATATGTTATTTCTGTGAAAAGGATTTTCTTTTATTTATATATTTTCTGTCTATTTTTTGAAATTCTATTAATATAACGTTCGGGTCAATATGACCCGAATCTGTTTTCACTGAATTGTACGTAAAAACTTGCACAATATATTATTAATTCAACTGGAAAGGACATAAATAAATTAATGAAGAGTCATCTAAGGTGTTCTGCATAATCAGTGAAGGTCAAAAAGAGCGATAGTTAGGTCACGTGATACGATATCTCCAGTAAGGTTATAGGGTGCAGTATCCAATCATACCGCTTGTTGTGAGTTGTATGGGAACGCAATATACATAAAGAAATATCAACAACTCTTGTCAGTGTATTGACGTGAAATAATAGCGATTCGCAGATATTTGAGTGACATTTAAATTGCTCAACTTATGGAAACACCTAATTGCAAAGTGGATGGCATTTCTAAACACGAAACTCATACAAATGAGGAAAATGAAACTTCTGATTATTATGACAATATTGTTACAGAAACTTTTAATAATGTACAGCATATATAGTCTAAAGATCAAAATAACCTCCACGTTCTGGCTGCTTGAATTCTGCTAATTTCATAAAAATAGCGATACAAGCGTAACTAGGTATTCAAATTCAAAGAAAAGGGTTATAAAAAGTGCTACAGAAACTGTATTCAGGTTTACAATCCGCAATGATATCAAAAATGACAATTATTGAAGGGAAAATGTTATAAAGAAAAGGATAAATCATCATTCTTATGAGCACTATGCTTTATGATAAATCAATTATTAACAAATCTAACAAACAGCTGGAAGTGATATTAGAGTATAGCATCTGTGGATAGTCTTGATCAACTTTTGAATACATACACTGAAGAGCCAAAACATTATGACAACCTACTCAATAACGCGTTTCGCCTCCTTTGGCTTTCAAAACAGCTGCAACTCGCCTGGACATAGATGCCACAAGCTTTTGGTACATGACTGGAGACAGGAGGTACCAAATGTCTAAGAAGCGGTCACGCTAAGTCGAGATATTCGGACATGGTGGTGTTTGAGCTCTGAGCTGCCGCTCCATGACATCCCATATGTGTTCCATCTTATTAAGATCCGGCGAGTTAGGTGGACAGTACATTAACCCTCTGAGTGTTTCACACGTATTTCTACGTTGACCTTGGACTAACCCAAAAGCGTAAAACACGCATTTCAACGTGTGGTCAAAAACACCCCGAAATCGGTTTGCACTGAATTTTACGTTCATTGTGAACTGTCTCTAAAGGGTAACACACGCATTTTTCCGAATTTCTTACACCCATTCTTGATTTGACATCTTGATTGATTATCTGGGGAGAGCAACGGTCAACACAATGAAGACTGATAAGGATGTACTTACTGCAAATTAGGGATGTCACAGGGTCTGAGACCCCAACTCGTCTGTGGTTTGGGGAATTTTAATGCTATTTGCAGTGAGGTTATTTTTCAGGAAGAATTGCGGTGTCCGATTTTTTTTTTTTTTCGCATTGTGTGTGTCGGAATTTGGAATCGCATTTTCGGATTAGTTCGTTTAATGTCAGCCTGGTTTGATGCTGTATTATGTTTCAAGTGCTATTCTTTTAATACAATTTATGTGATATAAGATTTTTTTCAATGTATCAATGTTTTAAAGATCCATCTCGAATGGTTATGTAAAATAGATATTGTGGCTTAAGTAAAATAGATTTTGTTCCAATACCGCATTCAAGCATAAAAGAATTGAAAGCCTGGGAGGTTGCTAAGAAAATCTGCTATTTACATATAGTTGAACAGTGTCCTTGAATCAACACATTTTACCCACGTTCAACTAGTTTTATGATATTAATCTAAACTTCTTTCATATTAATAATCTCCATCTACTCATTTTTCCTTTATAAAAATAGAGCTAAATTAAATTTTTGTCAAAAAATAGCTCAAATTTTAAGGTATATGAAAATGATGCATTATTTTTATTGTTTTATCTTTCAGATCAAATCGAAAATTTCAGTTTTACAATAATTATTTCATTATATACATTTGATTTTTATTTAAAAATTAATTTTCAGGTTTAAGTGTAATTTTTTTAGACTATAGAACAGATTTTAACTTCATTATTACAACATTTAGAAAAATATCTTTTAAATTCATAAAAATTACAATGAAAAAATTCATTCCGAAAGATAATTATCATTTTATTAAATAATTATTAGTCGGAAATTTATTTTTAGGTCTCTCTGAACTGAAAAAATAACGTACATGGAAATAAAAATTAAAGAAAGTGGAAGAAAATTTTATTTTTTACATTGTAAAATATTTTCTCTTTGTTAAAGGCAGGGGAAAATATAGTTTAGATGAAAACGTTATCGACTAAATTTAATGTTTGGGTGTGTGATCTTATCAGACTTTTAATAATCTTATTATGAGACTGATAATATCTGCAGCTTAATTCTCTTACGTTTATTTGAATAATCAATGAAAATGTTTATTTCTTGCTTAAAATAAAAGAAGACAAAAATTTTCTCAGAAAATATTATACGAATACTGTATTTGCGCATTAGTTCCTTGAAGCACAATTTTTTTCCTGATGTGTTATTAAGCATTCTTCTATAAATGATTAAAACTATATAGCTAAATTGAATTGCTTTCGGTAAATGCATGCCAACTGCAAGTTAAATTTTCATTAATGCTCTGAGAAAAGAAATCCACTAATATATGTTAGAAACCATTGATACATCCAGATCCACTAATAACAACTTTGAAGACTGATCTTTCAGTAATAATAGCAGTCTCTGGCTTTGGATTATTTCAAAATATTACCGTCACATGCCAGATCATGTGTTTTATTACATTATCTTATGTGTGCATGCTGTAATTTGTAATTTTTTTTTATAAAATTATGATTTATCTGCTCCATTTTCTTCATTCTGAACTTTAATAAATAATATTTCAACTGTGAATAAAATATTTATTTTCTATATGTTTTGACATTTTTTATTTTATTTAACTTATTTGAAGAGTAAAGGGTCAGTTTTAAGCTTGTTAAATTTGCTTTATATTTTCGAAAAGAACGGTACGATACGAAACGGCCCCCAAACTTTTTTGTATTCCTCACCGAGAACGGCCAAAACATCTATGAAGTGTCACTATTTTGTCGTCAATTAACAATTTTTACCAATGATACCATTTTAATAACTTTTACTGATCTTAAAGAGCACGGGAATTTTGTCAGAAGTATTTCTTCAGTGAATCAATCATCCTATACCCACTGGCGGATTTTGTCAGTATGGGGACACAGGCGCAAAATTGCTGTGAGGCCCCTCCCCCTACCCAATGTCGAAAATTCATCTTCGGCTTAGTATTACGATATAGATCGAATAGGTTTTGAGGCCCCCTAGATGCACGAGGCGAGCGCCTCTAACACCTGTGCGAAAAATCGCCACTGTATATACCAGTCCTCTGCTACGACCTTTCTAAAACTGATTCTCTATCTGTTTATGTCACATGTTTTTCACGTACAGATAGACATAACCATCTGTTAAAAGCACTGTATCGGGGAACATCGTTGTATACTGCTGATACTAATCCTATTGAGAGTCTGATATTATCTGCAGCTCAACTGTGTAGAGATTATTTCAATTATCATTGAAAATTTGTATTTCTTCCTAGAACCCAAAACTATTTCTAAGAAAATATTATTTCTTACTTCAGAGACTGCATTTATGCATTGGTTCCTTGAACCATTACAGTTTTGCTGATTTGCTATTAAGCATTATTCAATATGTGATCAAATCTAAATGCTTAAATTCCAGTGCTTTTGGTAAATCTTATACCAATTCTGAGGTGAATTTTAATAAATGCTATGAGACAAGAATCCACTATTATGTGTTACAAACCTTTGATATATCCGATATTAACAAGCTTAAGGACAGTTCTTCCAAAAATAATAGCAGTCTCAGGCATTGAATTATTTCCAAATTCCACCATCACATACTATATAATGTGTTTTATAGCAATATCTTGGATGTGTGTGCGTGTGCTGTAATTTGTAAAGTATAATTTTTTTTATATAATTCAGATTTATCTACACGTTTTTATTTTCATTCTGAACTTGAATGGATAATTATAAAACTGTAAACAAGATATTTATTTTCCAAGTAGTATGGTATACATGAATGAGATATATAATTTAATTTTTAAAATTTTGTATAAAGAATAAAGTGTCATTTTTATGCTTATAAAATTCCCTTTATATTTAGTACGAAAAGGCCCAAAACTGTTTTTGAATAGCACAAAAGGGAACCTGACTAATTTCGAATATGTGGTAGATTTTCCTCCCTATTCTTTCGATTTTACCAAGTTTGTAAAAAACTATCTGTAGAAAATAATTCAACAATTTTGAACTTCGTACCAAGGCCCATTTTCGTAAAATTGATTGAAAAAATGTTGATTGCTTTTACCTTCTCGTATACGTAGTATACAAAGAGAAAGTATTGTAATCATTAATTGTAAATTCGAATTTTGATGTATCTCCTCGTTTTACACTTCGTGTTTCTGAATACGGTAACTCCTAAACGCAACCCTAATTGTAGATAAGGGTCCAATTTTCGTTTAAATAGGCTGAAAAAACTCTAATGCCCTGTCTAAACTCTAATATACCTTTCTTTTCGATAAAAAAGTTATAAATAAAGAATGAAATTTAATTTTGAAAATTTGGCCACGGGATGCTCTATGACCGGTACTATAGTATAAAAGTTTCAAATTTTGTTAATCTAGGTGAATTAATTTTCTGTTTATTATAATAAAAGATAATATCTTGCGTGCTAAATAACGGTATATGTATACGTTATTTCTTCTAACATTTAGTCTAAACGTAAACTTTATTTTGAGAATTATTAACTTGTGCTCTTAACAAGCATATAGTACAAGTTTCAGTAAAAAAGGTTTGTAGTATTAGTTAATTTAAAACATTATTCAGGGGATAAGAAGGTTATTTCTAATCCTTCATATGTATTAATTATTACAGGCGGTTTTATAGAATACAGATTATTATGCGACTATCCATATAATAAGTATTTATGTGCATACAAAACGGATTAATCCAGTTAAACACTGTTTATATTTGTGATCGTTTCTCATGTTTCCGGGGTATAGGCGTCGAAGCGTATCATGAAACTTTTTTATTTGCATCATAATATATATATATATAATTATTTTTTACTAATTTTGATTACCTCATATTTATAATCTACTATTTAATTACATTTAATATATGTATATTAAAATTTGTACTATGAATATTTGATACATTTGAATATATATATATATATAATGGCATTGTTTTAATCCTTAAAATTTAGTAAATTAATTTTAAATTCATAGAATAATATGCTGACGAGTAAATAAAGTGAAGTCACGGATATAAAAAAACTACTAATATAAAATACAGCCAATAGCTAAAATACAAATATTAATAAACGGCAAAAAATTTAAATCACAAATATCTTAAAAATCATCAACTTTTATGCAGCTTCAATAATGTTCACTTTATTAGATATTCAAAACATGAAAAATAGGTATACGCGTCTAACCGGTGTGTATTTTTGTCATTTGGTGTTGTTGACACGAGCAATGTGCAGAAAATAGATCCCAACTGCCCATCTCAAAGACCTGAAGTGTTAATTTATCACACAACAGGTGGGCTCTCCGAAAGCAGTAAGGGCTAGTTTGAATAGGCTCCTAGCTGAATAGAACGGATTCTTGTGGTTAGTCCCTTCGAGGAGGTTGCTGATTGCCCATGGATCAGAGGGGGGAAGAGACTGAATCCGCTGCGCTTTTGGAACATGTTCTGTTCGGAGGAGGGCGCACTTTTAAAACAGATAAGGGGTCTTCGAACAATCGCTTTTCGAATCGCTTTACAAGGGAGACCGAACCAATCAGAGGGTTAAGTTTAATTCATCAGTATGCTCCTCGAACCACTCCAACACAATTCGAGCCTTGTGACATGGGGCGTTGTCCTGCTGGAAGATTCCATTTCCAGTTGGGAAGACAAACGCCATATAAGGGTGCAACTGATCCGCAATAATGTTCAGATAGTTTGCAGATTGCATGGTCTGTTCCACCACAAATGCGGGTCCCAGAGCCGCCCATGAGAACGTCTCCCAAAGCATAATACCGCCACCACTAGCCTGTGTATGACCTGCTGTACAAGAGGGAAGCAACTGTTTGCCTGCCAGACGGCGTACCCTGACACGACCATCTACGTGATGAATGAAATCGGGATTCATACGACCAGGAAACTCTCTTACACTCATCCATGGTCCAGTCTCTATGATCCCAGGCCCACTGTAGGCGTAGTTGGCGATGACACTTGGTCAACAGAGGCACACAAGTGGGAAGTCTGCTGCACAGTCCCATATCCAACAGTGTCCGCTAAACTGTGTGTTCCGAAACACTTGCGCTTGGACCTGCATTGTATTGGTCTGTCAGCTGAGCCACTGTCTGGCGCCGATTTTGCTTTACCAAGCGGGACAGTCTCCGACGTCCTCTTTCTTTGATGACGCGTGGACGACCAACACCTTGGCGTCTACTGCTGGTGTCACCATCATTTGCATGAATACTAACAACGGCAGATCGTGAACATCCTACCAGTTGTGCAATTTTGATGATACTCGTTCCGAATCTTGGAGCCATTACGACCTGCCGTCTATCCAATTCGATTAGATCAGTAGCCTTTCCTATCAGTCGTAGAAGTAAGTGCAAGAATGAATACTTACCTTTCTCCAGCAGCACTTAAATACCATTCTCACTTAACCACGTGCCCTCCACGTCATCCAGACGAGTTCATTGAAGAATGTGGGGATAGTCATAATGATTTGGCTCGTCAGTGTATATTTGTAAAAGAAAAAAAATGCTGGCATAATGTTTTTTTATATAATGTAATTATTCTCTGGACATCCATAAATAACCATGGTATGAAAACAATTTAATGAAAAGGTTGCTTTTAGAAGAATAAGGTAAATTATTAATTGCTTCATATATTCAGGCAAAAAATATCTCTAAACGAATAAAGAGACACTTGATATAGTAAAAAGAAAACAGGATAAATGGCAAAATGATTTATCATTAACATCCATTGTTAATTTTCAATTGAGAAATAAACTTGTCCAATACTTGTTCTATCTATCAAGCATTGATAGTAAAACAAGCATCTTGTGCAAGAATTCTAAAAAACAAGCAACAAGTATCATATTTTTGTCTGAATTGTAAATAAAAATGAGGTAAGATTTTAAAAATATATTCTAATTCATATTTTTATTTTACATACATATGCTTATATTTAAATATGTATTGTATTTTTTTTCATATATATCAAGTTTATACTGTCAAAAAATATCTTGTTTACATCGACGAGCCAAAACATTATGACCATCCCCACATTTTTCAATGAACTCGTCTGGATGACGTGGAGAGCACGTGGTTAAGTGAGAATGGTATTTAAATGCTGCTGGAGACGGTAAGTATTCATTCTTGTACTTACTTCTGCGACTGATGTGAAAGGCTGCTGATCTAAGCGAATTTGATAGAGGGCAGATCGTAATGGCCCGAAGACTCGGAACGAGTATCACCGAAACTGCACGACTGCTAGGTTGTTCACGATCTGCCGTTGTTAGTATTCATGCAAAGTGGATAAATGACGGTGACACCAGCAGAAGACGCCAAGGTGTTGGTTGTCCACGCGTCATCAAAGAAAAAGGACGTCAGAGACTGTCCCGCTTTGTAAAGCAAAATCGGCGCCAGACAGTGGCTCAGCTGACAGACCAATACAGTCCAAACGCAAGTGTTTCGGTACACACAGTTCAGCGGACACTGTTGGATATGGGACTGTGCAGCAGACGTCCCACTCGTGTGCCTCTGTTGACCAAGTGTCATCGTCGACTACGCCTACAGTGGTCCCGGGAACATCGAGACTGGGCCATGGATGAGTGGAAGAGAGTTGCCTGGTCGGATGAATCCCGATTTCTCATTCATCACGTCCGATGGTCGTGTCAGGGTACGCCGTCTGCCAGGCGAACAGTTGTTCCCCTCTTGTACAGTAGGTCATATACAGCTAGGCTGGTGGTGGCTGTATTATACTTTGGGTAACGTTCTCATGGGCGGCTCTGGGACCCGTATTTGTGGTAGAACAGACCATGAAAGCTGCGAACTATCTGAACATCATTGCGGATCAGTTGCACCCTTACATGGCGTTTGTCTTCCCAACTGGAAATGGAATCTTCCAGCAGGACAACGCCCCATGTCACAAGGCTCGGATTGTGTTTGAGTGGTTCGAGGAGCATACTGATGAATTCCACTTAATGTCCTGGCCACCTAACTCTTCGGATCTTAACACATTTGGGATGTCATGGAGCGGCAGCTCAGAGCTCAAACTCCACCATGTCCGAATATCTCGACTTTGCGTGACCGCTGCTTAGACATTTGGTACAACCTGACTTCAGTCATGTAGCAAAAACTTGTGGCATCTATGCGCAGGTGAGTTGCAGCTGTTTTGAAGGTCAAAGGAGGTGCAACGTGTTATTGAGTAAGTTGTCATAATGTTTTGGCTCTTCAGTGTATATCTAAACATAATATTGTTCTGATAGCATGGAGAACATAGGCTGTTGTACTTAGTATTTAGTGTTCGGGTCATATTGAGTCGAACGTTACATGCCCATAGTAAGAGGGGGAGCAGAACAGCAGGGTTAAGCATTGAGTATTGATGTATATCCTTAATCTTTTATGAAAGCTGTTAGTTTATATGCTTCATATTTCAATGTGTATAACGATTTCAGAATGTTTGCTTGGAGTACTGAGTAACTATTTACAGATGATAAAATATTGTCTTAATTAATTTATTTAAAAGTTTATATGTGGACAGAGCAATTTAGACATGAATCAATAATTTTTATATATTCTTAGCAATTATATGTAATTTACTGTATGTATAATTTTTTATAATTATTTTGGAAGAAAAATCTCCCAATCTTGGAGATTAATCCATGTGGAAAAACATTAGTCATATGTTTCATGTCTCAATGTATTAGACTTTGGAAACTGATGAATTTTTACTTTAAATATTGAGTCTAGAAGTTTGCTGATTATAATGTCTTAATTGATTTATCTGTGAATTTCTATAGAAAAGAAATAAATTAAAAATGTGGGCACTAATATAGACATATTCGTAGAAATTTTGATATCATGGATTTATTTAATTTTATAAGATCAAAGGGTGGCGGAATTTTATTTAGAAAAATTATTTTACATCGATATGCAATAGTAAGTAATAAACTTAGTCACTTCGAAATCAATCAATCATAGTTAGTCTGAATTAGACTAGCCTGCATCAGTGTAATTCACGCCAACGTCATGTGTATCACTGTAATCTAAGACGTCAAATTTGGAATATTTTTCCTCGCATTTTCTCTTATACATCCTGTTTGACCCTTTGAACGGCAAAAATATTTCAGCTGAATGCTGTGAAAACGGTTTCTCTGTAGCTAAATGGTGAACGCAAATGTTTCGGAGCCGGTTTTCGGGTAATAAACAGAGACCAACTTTCTACGCCGGAGCCGGTTTTAAGAGTAATAATCGAAGAACGACTTTCTGCGATGGAGCCAGTTTTAGAATAGTCATCAGAGAGCGACTTTCTACGTTCCAGCCGGTTGAAGGGTTAATTTACTTGCGAGAAACTCCCTAAATGTCTCCATTACTGCACCTTTCGAAACCCCGAGGCTAACACTTTTGGACGATTTCACTACGGAAAGGGGTGACAGGCCGTGTGTGAGATAAGCGCTTTTCCTGAGTTTTTTCTTAACCCGAGAGAACGCGCGCCTCCTTAGGGACGCGAACGGGGGTCATAGAATGACCCCAAACTGAAATTCAACCCTGCTCGGTTAAAAACATTATATTTTTAGTCGGAAAAATAACTCTTTCGACTTTTAGACATTAAGAATACAGTGATTAACTCTTTAAACCCGAGGCGACTTTTTTCTTCTAGCTCCTTTAAAACCGGGAACTTTTGGGAGGAAATAACTTGAATTGGACTCTCCCAACCTGGGTGATCAGTTACCACCCCACCCCGTGCTATAACCTTCCCTTAAGGCGTAGGAAAATGGGCTGTGGTGGGCAAGGATAATTGGACCTCTCTACCGCGCTTATCTCCTAAGCGATCTCAGAACCTCACCTCCTCTCAAAAGAATCCAACCGCCTCAGACTAGCCTTATTCGCTGTTAAAGGGAAATGTTTAGACCGCCCGGGACCACCTCGCTGGGAGTCAGAGGTTTAATAAAAATTTAAATCTACTCCATTATTATCCACTAATAAAGCACGAATTTCTAGAGGGTCCGTTTTTCGTGCATCACTTTTATGTGAAAAGTTTGGTGCCCATTTCTGAATAAATATATTTGTTCACTCTTCAGTTTAACTGCATCATTTTATCGTTGATGAATAACTCCCAACTCTTCACAGGCCTTGTCAAATCATTCGCTGGTCCTTTTGTTTCAGGTATGCGCGACACAATATTGTGACAACGATTACGAATTATCTGTCTAAATTTTGTTTTTTTTCCCACTGTATGCAAACTTTTTATGAAAACCAGCCAAAAATGACCCAAAACAAAACATTAAATAAAAAATTTTCAAGATTAAATTTTAAAATTCCGGC
>BGPR01036130.1:0-15669 GCA_013235015.1 Araneus ventricosus
GTAAATTTCTAAGTATGCATCCATTTTGATTATTCTTAGCAAACTGGATTCCAAGATATTTTAGCGATTCACTCCATGTAAGTGGAATACCAGCATAAGTTATGCGCCGAAGAGAAGTGAAATTTTTGTTTGATAAATCTATTATAGCGCTTTTGTCAGGACAGATAGCCAGTTTCCAATATGAGCACCATTTATATATGTTTTCCATAGTGTTTTGAATTTTAGTTTGGATATAGGTCATAGAATTGTGAGAACAGTATACAAAAATATCATCAGCAAAAATATAACATTCAACATTTTCTTCCAAAGTCTCAAAGAAATCATTCAAAAAACTACAAAAAGAATTGGAGAGAGGACGCTACCCTGGGCTAGACCTTTAAAAAGAATGTTTGTATTAGAAAGAGTGTTTCGCCATTTAATTTGAAATGATCTTTCCTGCAGAAAGTGGTGCATCCATTTAGCGATTTTGCCAGTAATACCTAGTTCAAGACATTTGTAGATAAGTTCGTCAATATGTACAGAATCATAAGTACTTTTAATATCGAGGCTTACACCAACAAAAATTTTTTTGTTTTTGCGGGACTCAGAAATTGCAGTAAAAATTTTGTAAATCGCTGTATGATTATCTCTAAACGGAAGGAATCCATGTTGGTTTGTATTCAGTTTTTTCTGACAAGTGAGGTAATTGGTAATACGATGCGCTAAAATACGTTCAAAAATTTTGCAAAAGACTGAAGTAAGGCCTATTGGTCTATAGGATGTTAATTTAGTTTTATCTTTGTCGGGTTTAGGAATTGGAAGAATAATAGCGTGTTTCCAGTTTTTGGGAAGAACAGAAAAATCTAGTTGCTGTTGAAACATGAAAAGAACTTTGTAAAGGGATGCATCGTCAAGATTTTTGAACCAAATTTCCGGTATATTATCAGCTCCTGGTGTGGAATTTTTAGTTTTCTGTATTGCTCGTTTGAGTTCCCAAAATTCAATATTTCTATTTAAGAATTCATTGTCACTGCCATAATCAATAGGAATAGGCTGAACTTCATTAGTCTGAATTGAGAAATGTTTTGCAAATAGGTCACTTTGCGTCTTCGGGTGGGTTACATACCGGTTGTTATGGAAAATGATATCATGGTTTTTAACATTTGGGTTCGTATGATTAGATAATTTGTTTAGAATTTTGAAGAACATTTTGGGGTTTTGGGAAATTTTACTTATGTTATCCCAGTAATTGTCTTTGGCCCTTTTAAAGTAAAATTTGAATTTACTTCTATATTTTTTTATAATTGATCCATTCTGAATTCGAGATGGTACTCCTGGCTTTTTTCCATGCATATTTTTTTAGACGGCTGAAGTTATGGCAAGCGGCATTCCACCATGGTGGATAATCTTTGTTTTCTAGAATTTTATTTGTGGTATTGATTACTAATGGTCAGGGAAATTTGGCTTGTAATTGTATCTATAGTCGGCTGGTTTGTTGAGTTAAATATTTCTATTGACTTTTCGATAATTGGGTTCCATTTGATAGTTTTAATATTTCTGCATGCATTCTGGAGTTTTGTCCAAGAAATGACAATAGGAATATGATCGCTTTCAAATGAACAATCAAAAACATAACATTCAGTCTCATTAAAGATGGAAGCAGAGCATAAAGTAATATCGATTATAGAGTATGTACGAGCATTAATGATATGAGTTGGAGTGGAGGTGTTAAGCAGAGTAAAGTTCGAATTGTTTAGCCAGTCAACAAAATCCTCACTAAATGACGATTGAGAGTCTCCCCCCCCCCCCCCCCAAAGAGGGGGGTGGAGGTTGAAATCTCCAAAAATAAAGGTCGGAGTGTGTAAACTATTGAGGAAAGTTTTGATGGGGTTGATATTAAAACCATGTGGTGCATAAATATTAATGATAGTGAAACTTTGGTTCTTAGAATGGACTTCAACAGCCAGGATTTCTAGATTTGGATCATCCTCTTTGCTATAAGCCACTCTTCCAGATAGATTTTTCGGGATACCAATTAGTAACCCGCCGCCAAGTCTATTGCTTCGATGTGTACGAAAAAAGATTTTGTTTGGATGTGAAAGATTGTCGTCTGCTTTTAGGAAGGTTTCCTGGAATATCCAGAAGCTGGAAGTGGAAAAGGGAGGTTGATGAAGCCAAATTTGTTTGTTTTTAATACTACGGCAATTCCATTGCACGAATGACATGAGAATGAGATTAGAAAAAAATAAGGAAAGAGAAAACTGCTTCCTCACACAAAAACGATGACAGAAAAAGCATGAGATAAAACGACTGAAAAAGGATCAAGTGAATAAGAAATGCAAAAATGGCAGTGAAAAGTTGAAAAAAAACCAGAATTGTGGACAAAAACCAAACAAAAACAAAACGCCAACAAAAGACATTAGCACTGAGGCATGTCTTCTGCATCCTGTGAACCCCCGGCATCCCAAGAAGTGATGGAGCTAGACATTTGGCGCAAATTACTAAAGAGCTTCTTTTTGCGAACTGGAGAAGAACCTGGGTCAACACACTGGGTGATTATTTTGCAGAAATTTTGACAAATACAGTCCATAGATTTTTGTAGCATATCCGCAAAGATTGCCATCTGCCGTTCGAACCTGTCATTTATAGCTTGAAGGAGAGTCTCGAATTTAGCATTTATAGTGTCTTCGAAATTTGTAACTGCTGGTATTGTTTTCACCGTTTCGGAGTATGTAGCTTTATTTTGCTGAAAAATACGTCTAGCTTCACCAGTTGTGATGTGGTTTCGGCATTTTAATTCCAGTATTTTTTGTTCCGTTATATAAGATGGACAAGATGTGGATTTAGCATTATGAGGACCATTGCAATTAATGCATTTCTCAGGTTTTTGACATGGGCCGATGTGAACAACCCCACATAGATAACATATGACTATCTTGTCGCATATGCGTGATGGATGCATGAATGAAAAACATTTGTTACATTGCCTGGGCCGGTCGATGAATTTCTGTAAGCGTTGATGTACGAACCAAATCTTGATTGCTTCTGGTACTGTTGTACCAAGAATGGTGATTAGAACTGGAGACATTTCTTTAGGTGAATTTTGCTTCAGAAATCGTCGCATTTCAACTACAATGCAATCATTTTTGTCCTCTATTTCCGCGGCCAATTCCTCTAAGGGGGTAGATGTAGGTATATCAAAAATCGGGCGGAGGCGTTTTCCCAAATAATATCGGTAGAAATACTTATGCCCATGAAGTTTTCCAGAGAAAGTAATTGTACAGCGCATATTGGGTCTTTTGTTGTGAACATAATTTTACCCTGTCGGGTATGTTTCATGTTTTCAATTTGTTCATGTCGGCTAACTGATTTTTTTACAAAATCTTGGATCAAAAATGGATTTGTCTGAGGCATCTTTTTGGGTTTTTCAGCATTAGCGATGACGATATTTATTTCTGCGTAGGTTTGATTTCCAAGGCGCATAACAAGTTCGTTAAGAGTCTTGGCACTTTTATAGAACATATTGTTGGAGACGGTAGCCATACTGACTTGTTGGGAGTAGTTCAAAGACGAGGCATAATCCGAGTTCACAATGGTTGGTTGGTTGGTTGTGTTGTGTTTTCTGGCACAAGAGCCATATTTGACTATGCTGTGCCAAACATATGGTACATAGATGTTACTAAGTTAATAATAGATATTCTATTTCAAAAAGGAAAAAGTTAAAAATGGTCTTGTAAAAAGTACATGATTATAAAAAAGAGTTCAAATTAGTTTGTCAAAACCAATATCTTTGAGAAATAAAAATAGGTTTTGATGGGGATTTTCTCCCAGCAAGTCTCGTATAGTAATGTTTCTACCAAAACGGTTAAGTCTGAAAATATTAAAATTTGGACATTCAATTAAAATATGTTTAACCGAAAGAATAGATTGACACCTCGAGCACATAGGAGGAGGCTCTGAACATAGTAAATGTTTATGTGTAAGTCTGGTATGGCCAATTCTGAGGCGAGTTAAAATGACATCTTGTCTCCGATATAAATTAGAAATTATAGCATGTCCGACAGAAGGATGGAATTCGTGCAACTTATTAACCTGTTGTTCGTCCCAAATACTTTGCCATTTTTTCAAAATCAAAATTCTAACAGCCTGTAGAGCATCGCCTAGTGGAACAAAGTTTTCAAGCATCAGGGACGCAGTTTTAGACGCCTGATCGGCTTTCTCATTACCTGAAATGCCTGCATGGCCCGGGATCCAACAAAAAGCAATAGTAAAACCCTTTTCTGTTAAATATTGGTGCATTTCTGCACATTTAAGTGCTAAAGGGTGGCTGAGAGTGTTTATTTTTTTCAATGCTTCAATAGCGCTCTTTGAGTCAGTATATACAATAAAATTTTTATTAAAACTGTCCATTTTAGTTAAGGCTAAATAAATACCATATATTTCCGAGGTAAAAACGGAACAGAACTTGTGCAATCTTTCAGATACTATTGTATTCCCCATGGCAACGGCTGTTCCCACATGACCTTCGCTTTTAGAGCCATCAGTAAACACAGGTTCATAGTTAGAAAGACGGTGTCCGTGTTCATAAAATATACTTCTATATACTAAGGTGGATGTTGTTGATTTTGGAAGGTGTTCAAAATCGTCAATAAAATTCAACTTGATATCTTTCCAAGGTGGAAATTCGTCAACTTTTTCCAGGATTGGAAAATCATTAATATTAAGGTTTCTTAAAATTCCTCCAACTCTAAAACCAAATATGGGGGTAAACGAAAGCCTAAGCGAAAACAATGATCCATAGATGGGGTTTATGACTTTGTAGTGCATAGGATGGGATGAATTGCTTTTAATTTTAAAAAAAGTATTGAGAGTAAGCCTCTCCCGTCTTAACTCTAAGGAAGGCTCATTACATAACACATAAATACTTTGAATAGGTTATGTTCTAAATGCTCCCAAGGACAAACGGAGACCCTGGTGATGCACTGTGTCGAGAGCCTTTAATACAGATTTTGAAGCAGAGCCGTAAACGACGCATCCATAATCCAGTTTAGATCGAATAAGCGCTTTGTAAACCCTAAGCAGAGCAGAAGTTTCCGCCCCGTAAGATGTACCAGAAAGCATTTTAATTATATTAAGCGATTGAATACATTTTCGTTTTAAATAGTTAACGTGAGGTTTAAAGGTAAGCTTCGAGTCAAATATTAATCCTAAGTACTTTGCATCCCGAACAATAGGAATTGTACAATCATGTAGTAACAGCTTTGGGTCCAAGTGGAGTCCCCGTCTTCTACAAAAATGTATGGCAACTGTCTTTTGTGATGAGATTTGAAATCCATTTTTCTTTCCCCATTCACTAATTTTATTCACAGCCTCTTGCAATTTTCTCTCAACGAAACCCATATCCTCCCCCGAGCAGTGAATCTCAAGGTCATCCACAAAAAGTGAACCGCTTACGCCTGTGGGTAGTTGTTTTATGACCTCATTGATTTTGATGATGAATAAAATAACACTAAGAACGCTACCCTGAGGGACACCCTCTTCTTGATAAAAACCATCAGATAAAGTATTTCCAATGCGAACCCTGAAGGACCTTGTCTTTAAAAAGTTTTGAATAAAAATGGGTAAATTGCCTTTAAAACCAATTCCATAGAGGTCCTTTAGAATGCCGTACCTCCATGTTTTGTCATAAGCCTTCTCCATATCAAATAAAATTGAAACTAGATGCTTCTTGCTAACAAAAGCTTCACGTATAGAGTTTTCCAATAGTAAAATATTGTCTATTGTGCCTCTACCAAATCGAAAACCACTTTGAAAAGGCGACAGCCATTTCTTTTTTTCTAAAACATGTACTAGCCTAGAGTTAACCATCCTTTCTAAAAGTTTGCAGAGAACACTGGTGAGAGCTATAGGACGATAATTGTTAGGATTTTTAGCATCTTTTCCTGGTTTCAAAATGGGGATTACCACGGCTCTTCTCCATGAACTAGGAAATTTCTTTTCTTTCCAGATCCTGTTGAATAGTTTTAAAATATTGTGTAGTGAAGTCTCAGTCAGATGAGTAAGCATGAGCAGATGAATATTATCAGGGCCTAGTGATGTAGCATGTGATTTTCTCAACGCCCGTTTGAATTCAATGAAATGAAAATCAGAGTTGTATTCATCGTCCGTTAGGGAATTAAAATCTATATTATGTCGCTCCTCATTTGTCTTATGTGAAATAAAATCTTGCGAGTATGAACTTGCACTGGAGACAGCAGAAAAGGCTTCTGCCAAAGTATTTGCAATCTTCTTAGCATCTGTTATAACTTGCCCATTGTGATTTAAAAACGATACCGTTGTGTTATCATTGTAACGACCAGAAAGCCTTCTGATCTTGTCCCACAATTTTTTTGATGATATCTGGTTAGTTATGGTGCTAATGAATGCTTGCCATGATTTCCTTTGACTCGTCCGTTTAACTCTTCTAAAAGTTGCTTTGGCCAATTTAAAGTCAATTAGATTACTGGTAGTCGGGTATCTTCGGAATTTATCCCAAGCTTTCTTTTGTTGTTTGTTAAAAATTCTACATTCCTCATTCCACCAGGGTTTCCAAATTTTGGGGATTTTCCCTGATGTTTTGGGGATGGCCATGTCTGCTGCTTGCATAATTGAATATGTGACTTTGTCAACCGCATCATCAATACTCGCCTCTTCTACCATATCAAGAGTTATTGTTGCAAATTCTGAAAATAAAGACCAATTGGCTTTCTGGAATATAAATTTCCTTGGTCTTTCAGGGTACCTAATATCATTGTCAATGTAAGATAAAATAATCGGGAAATGGTCACTGTTAAACAGATCGTCCTCAGTATTAAAATTCCATTTAATGACTAAAGAAGGCGAACATAAAGCTAAATCGAGCGTGTGGAAAGTTCGGGTTGGTTGGTGAAAATATGTATGATTACTGCTATTTAATAAACAGATGCAATGGTTATCAATGAGAGTTTCTATCTGTTGACCTCTTAAATTGATGTCTGGGCTACCCCAAATAGGGTTATGGCCGTTGAAATCACCCATGAGAATAAATGGTTGTGGCAATTGGTTAATTAAATCGTCTAATTCATTTTGAGTATAATTTTGGTTAGGAGGGAGGTAAATAAAACATACTGTAACTAATACATCAATCTGCAGCTGTATTGCTACTGCTTGTATTACATTTGTTAATGGGATTTCTATAAAAGGAAAATGCTTTGAAATTAAAAGTGCCACGCCTCCAGAAGCTCTTGCGCCTTGGGTATAATCTTTCCTTATAATATTGTAAAATTTTATTTTTACAGTGTCCACAGGAGAAAGATAAGTCTCCTGCAATCCAAGGCAAACGGGCTGGTATTTATTTAAAATCGATTTAATATCATCAATGTGGGACCTCACACCGTGACAATTCCACGATAAAAAGTTAATTGCCATTTTATTGTCTATTTTTTGTTTGGTGTTTTTGAGGTCTCCTCCTCCCCGTCAGTGAACATCACATCGTCATCAGATGGGTGAATTTTTAAATCACCAGTATCATCATCACCCTCGTTAATTCTCGATTCTTTTAAAAAATCTTGTTTTGTAAGAGTGCGTTTTTTTATTGAATCCTTTATTTTCACGTCTAGGTTTTTTTCATAATTTGCATCCTTGATTTCCTCATTGCCTTTGTTTCTTTGAAAGATTTTACTACTTTCTTTGGTGTTTCAGTTTTATTACTTTGAGGTATACGAGACAGTTTACTATGGCTAATATTATCAACTGTTTTTGTACCGTTTGATTGGATGACTGGCTGCGTTTTCAATGTATAATTCTGATTTGTTTTGTTTGCATCCTGTTTATTTATATTGGATGTGTTTGATAGGTTTGCTCTGTCGAGAATAATTTCTGTTTTAGAATTTGCTCTATTATTGAGTTTAACTGGAGACTTTTTAGATGACGGAATCTGGTTAGTATCGGGTGGAGCTTCTGCTTGTGTAGATGTGCGGTTTCTACAGTGTGGGCAAATGCTGGCCATTGAGGAGTATGATACTCCAACAGTGGGTGTTCTGGATGTTACAATTTTTTTAGCTTCAGCAAAGGACTTGGCAAGAGTTCACAATGGAAAAGCTCGAATGCGTTTTAAATTTTAGGTAGAAAAACACAGGAAACAGATAAGCTTACCTGTTTATCAGAAAAAAGAAAAGCGAAGGCGAAAAGTATAAGGAAACCACCTGAGATGAAGGCACAAAATTTGAAGTCGAAGAGCGCGAAAAACACAAACCGCTCACCAACCTTGATGATCACAGCTGTACGTAGCGCACCTTGATTCCCCCGTGAAACATTTCAGGCCTTGACATTTCAGTGAAGTACTGATGTTTAGTACCATAGAGAGCCCCAGACCGCAGCTAAGTAAAGCACTCCAACCTTCGCCAGTTGTTAGACACGCGACTCACAATATCGGCTGAAATTTCAGCCATCATTGAAACGTCACCATACGTCAGACAGGAGAAGATGCACGCGCACTTACCGTGTATTTTTACTCTACTGCAAAGGATCTGTAATCCGTTAATCACAACAATTTCTACATCCATAATTGTAGATTTATTTAACTTAGTAGATTAAGTTAGAATTTCCGACTTTCAGTGGCTAGGAGGATTTTGAGAAACAGAATTTACAGAAGAAAAGAAGACTGAATTCACATCTGAAGTACGAGCAGCTCTTGCTGCTTCGTCTGCTTGTTCGTTAATCGTGATCCCCACATGAGCAGGTACCCATACTAATTTTATAGCTTTACTTCTAGGGATAGCCCAGATAATCGCAGATCCTATTTGAAGTGAAATCGTTGGCGATTTCCTATGGAGAGATTCAAGTGATTTTAGAACTGACAAGCTGTCCGAGCATAAAATATAAGATTTGTCCTCTTCTTGAATGAATCGTTCGATCGCAATCAATATCGCGCATCCTTCAGCTGTAAAGACTGAGTTCTTAGGGTGAAGTTTAAGGGTGAGAGTTCGGTTATATGTGATGTTTAGTGCCGCAAGCGAAACACCTTCTTCACCTTTCGACGCGTCTGTAGCAATCAAGATAGATGAATTCCATTCTTTATTGACATATTCGTCAAATAATTTACAAATGGTAGGAGATGGGATTAGACTTTGTTGGAAAAGGAGATCATTCGTATGAATGCGAATTTTATTCTTCTTCTGCAACTCAACAGGGTACAGAAAAGGAATAAAATTTTCAGTGCTAACATTTGCATCCTTCAGAAATTTGATCCAGTTTGTACCCCCTGAAAACCGTTCTTTAAAGGAAGGGCGTAAACCATCCAACATACAACGATTAGACTTCTTAATTGGGGAAAATTTATCTCACAATGCAAAATGTCGAAGTAAAAAACTATTGGAAAGAGCTAAACTTCTATCTCGTAGACGAATTTCGCCCGTTTCAGCAAACATAACAGGGATCGGGGTCCAACGAGGAAGTCTCGCCGCAAATCGGAGACAATTGTGATGTACAACTTCCAATTTCCTCCAGCTTGTTGAGCCCGCATAACTCGTGTATTGGGCTCCGAACTCGCAAATGCTCCGAATGCAAGCGTTCACCAACTTAGCAGGTGAACTGTGTTTGCACCCCAATTACTCCCGCCCAAGGCTCGAAGGTATCCGAGTCTTTTTAAAGCTTTCTTCGCAACATAGTTGAAATGGCAATTAAATGATAAGTTTGCTGAAAAAAAGATACCATGAACTTTCATGTGGTTAGACCAGGGAATATATACATTATCTACGGATAATTGAAAATTAGGGGTCTGCCTTTTGTTGGAAAAGTTTACCACCGTGGATTTCGTTGGGTCCAACTTTAATTTCCAAGTCTGACACCATATCTGAATTTTCTGAATAGTTATCTGTGATTTAGTTTTTACATTTTGAAGAGAGGGATAAGAGCAAATGATAAAGATATCGTCTGCGTAAATAAGACAGGTTACTCCAGGAGGAATAATTTCGAATAAATCATGAAGATAAACTGTGAAAAGAAACGGAGAGATGCAACAGCCCTAAGGCACCCCTGTGTTACTCGTAAAGGATGCAGAAAGTTTTCCAGACCAACGTACTTGTTGGGTGCGATTTGTTAAAAATTAATGAATCCAGCGGGCTGTGTGACCAGAGAGACCAATCTGTAGAGCTTTATCGACCACACCATCAGGCCATACAGAGTCATATGCCGAGGAAATGCCAGCGAAGCTGCAATAATGTATTCTTTATTGCTACGCGCTTTCAGTAAAGTGTTGAAGAACACCATTTGCAAACTTTCACAACTTCTAAACGGTAAAAATCCAAAGTGGTGAGGATGGAAGATATTTTCCTTTAAAAAGAAATCTGTCAACCGACGACATATCATTCGTTCTGTTGTTTTACACAATACAGAAGCTGGAGAAATTGGTCTATAGGACTTCAGTTCCGAGGCTTTCTTTCCCGGCTTTAAAATAGGTATAATCACAGAATGTTTCCATGAGAGAGGGATGTTTCCTGACAACCAGACAACTAAACTGAGGAGTTTCTTAAGGTTAACCGATGAAAGGAACCGGAGCATTCGGCCTGTAATCCCATCAGATCCCAGAGAACTGTTCAATTTCTTTGGAAGAGATTGTAAGAGTTCCCTGATTGAAAATTTTGAATCCATTGGAGTAGCTGTTCCTGAAAAATCTAAAGGAATACCTTCGGAAATAGGAGAGCTACCGAACATCGATCCGAAGACATTGGCTTGTCCAAGAGGAGAGGTAATATTGGAGCCTTCCAAAATGATTAATTGGTGCGTATTCTGTTGTGGAATATCTCTAATGCGAAGTGACTGGATGATTCGAAAGCTGGTTTTCGACGAACCCGCATTATCACAAAGCCTGTCCCAGTATGATCTTTTCAGATGGATGATTCTTTTCCGTAGCTTAGCTGCTATGTGTTTGGCCATTTTCCAATATGGATTGAATCTTGATTGCTTTTCCAGGCGAAGAAATTTCCGTTTTTGCCCTAGAAGATAACTGCACTCGGAAGTCCACCATGGTGGGAACTTTTCCGAAAACATATCTTGTATCAAGGTGTTATTTTTCTCTTGGTTGCACAGCTTTTCAAAACTTTGAATGCTGTGGATGTCATTCTCCATATCCAGTATAGAATTTATTGATTTTCCAAATTTTCCCCAATGAATTCGGCGGCGGACAGATGGCCCCTTCGTGTTGCCGTAATTGAATGAGATTTCGACTGGACTATGATCACTGTCAAACGTATCGTTGTGGACTGTCCATTTAATTTCGTGTAAAAGGTCTGGAGAACAGATAGAAAGATCCAGCAGAGATGGATTGCATCCCTGTTTGAAATACGTTGGATCTGAAGTATTCAGGATGCACATATTATGTGTCGATATCCAGTCCAGAACTACATTCGCACTCCGACTTGTTTTTAAGCCACCGAGAATCGGATGATGAATGTTAAAATCTCCCACAATGATAAATGGTGGTGAAATGGACTTGTAGAGATTTTCCAGGAAACTGGGCTCGAAATTTCCATCAGGCAAATAAATATTAATGATTAAAATGGATTTAGATTCGATGACTAATCAGACCGCTTGTACTTCCACTTCAGAAGGGGGAAGTTGCAACTGAACTAAATGCGATGAAAACGTTTTGTTTATTCCAATGAGAAGTCCACCAGAAGGGGAGTTATGTCGATCTGTTCTGTATAGAATTTTGTTTGGAAGAGCAAAATTAACAGAGGGGGGTCAGGAAAGTTTCTTGAATGGCAATAATGTCCGCCTTCAAAAAACTTTCTTTTGCAAGAGCTTTATCACGAAGCCCGCGGGCATTCCATTGGATTAAATTTACCATACTAAAAAAAAACACGTATATATAAAAAAAAACTTAGCCGTTTGCAAAATCTGAGGAAATAAGTGTTTCCCCATCAAATAAATTGGAAGTCCTGTTCGAGTGGGACGTCTAAAGAGCCGTTCCCAAGAAAGGGGTCCGAAGAATTAATAATGACATCAATTCTGGAAGGCGGTTTCCCCTTGACATAAGATTCCAAGATAAACTTCAGCCGGGTGACTTCCGCTCTTAAGTCTATCACTTCCTTTGCGAGACGAGCGTTCAATTCTCTAAGATTGTCTGTATCTGTTTGATTGACACTATGAAAGTTATTTAGGTCGTTTCCAAATCCGGGTATTTTAATCAAACCAATTAGGGGTGTGACAATTTCCTTTAGATTATCTACTATTTCTTTTAGTTCTGTCTGATGTTATTCGATGCACGTTTTGAGCCGAACCGCTTTTCACCACTTCTGACGCTAGTGGAACCTTTGCGTGATTTTGACTATCCTTTTGTTGATTCTTTGATAGGTCGTTATCGTTTATTCTTTCTTTGATATATATCGGGCATGATTGGAAGTCGTTAACAAAGTGGTCCGAGCTATGACATATAATGCATTTTTTTCGGTGACTGTACAATTATGGTCTACTTCATCAGACCTGCATTTATAGCATCTTTGGTTTTTCGAGCAAGTAGACTGAAAATGTCGAAACCCAAAACACTTACTACACACTTTTGGATTTTCTATGTATTTATGGGTTCGAAGAACGCATCTAAATAGTTTGATCTTATCTCTACATGCGACTCCCAACTTTTTGATAAGAACAACTGGAATTGGTTCATGCGAGTCCTTTTTGGTGAATCTAACAATTTTAAGTACGGGAATTTGTTCCTTTTCAAGTTCCTCCGCAATCTCGATCACTAATGCTTCAGTGTCTACATTTCTCGCTATATATTGAGTCGAAAGGGTATTTTCGGTAACCCTGCATCGTATTGGCACATCATTAATCTTTGACAACTTATAGAGCTTATCGACCGTTGAAGCATGGTTTGTAACTAAAATAAGCCTTTTTACTTTTAGTAAGAAAGTAATTATCGTCTCTTTGTAATAATGAGTCAAAAACAGTGTGCAGTTTCTTTGGTGTCGTAACCGGACAACCACCTGTTTCTGTGTCAATAACAACTTTTACTTGAACTCCGTGCTCAATAGCAATTTTTGCCTTTTCTGCATTACAAATGTCCTTAATGAATAAATTAAGTTTTCTGGAGGTTTTATTTGGCCTCGCAGCTTGTTCATCAGGATCTGAATGACCACGTTTGGTCATAACAAGTTCGACCCACTCTACCCGAGTGGTTAACAAGAAAAAAAAATTCAAACTTACCGACATCAAACAAAACAACAAAAGCAAGGAAATGGCAAAGGCACAAACCCAGCCGTCAACAACCTGGAGACGACAGCAACCCAACTTCAATTGTACATTAATTTACACTGTAAAACACAAACCAATCAAACAGACGCCGCTAATCCAACCTCCCTTAGCAGACCGGATCTCTTCATAATCTAGATAGATAGAAAATCTAGTTTCAAGACAAAGCACTCCTCTGCTTGTCAGACGTTGCCAAAAAATATTATCAAATTATATAATCACGTTTGCAATAAATAATGAGATGCATCGTGCTATATTACGCGCATAATGTTTATGACAGGAAAACTGACGTAATTTACTTCTTTTTATTGAAAAACGGAAATTAATTTGAAATATATGATTAATATAATTTAAAATTTCTCTGGAACTATTGATCATAGCGAGATAATTTTTATATCAATCGATAGAAAATTTCATTTCACTATTTTCGAGCTATTAGATTTGAAATTAGAACGACAATTACTATTTTAAATTTGAAATTACTGAAATTTAGGTTCTCTAACAATGAAATTTGAAGTTTGAAGGTAGGTTTTGTTTGGGATCTATAGCGGCAAAGGCTGTCATCCCCTGGTATCCGAGAGTCACAGTTAGTAGATATCAAAGAGTTTCAGCATCTGAAGAAAAACCTGAAGATGGCGCTTCGAAGAGCAAATCGTAAAGAGAAAAACTTTGTAGGAGGAAAAAATTAGAAGACTCAGATTGAGTTTCAGGCAAAAGATCCTTCTGTGGGGCAAATACTTCTTGCAGGTTAAAAGGATATGTTCGATGGTATTTTCTTGATTGCACACGGCGCAAAAGGGGTTGTTGTGAAGACCAAATATGTTCAAAAGAGCTGGGGTGATGATCATTCGAGTTAAAATGCGGGTAATGATGATGTCCTCGCGTCTATTTTTCAGCCAAGGTGCAGTGGATAAGATGGAGGGTAGTTCTCCCAGGACTTCTAGATATTTGATATTTCGAAAGTTTTCAATCGGTTTTTGAATAGAAAATTTGCTATAATATGAACAAATATCTTCCACTGCGATCCACTCAATGTATAGGTCCGACTCCGTGACATTTTTGGCGAGATAATCCGCCCTTTCATTCCAGGTAATACTTGAGTGCCCCGGAGTCCAAACCAATGCAATTTTTTTATTTAACTTGGCTCTCATTAAAATTTTATGGGCTAAACGAAGGATGACTTTGGGAGATTTGATGGTCAAATTCTTAAGTGCTTGCAAGACTGAGAAACTGTCTGTCAAAATCAGAAGATTACTGTCAGGAACTGAGAGGTCATCAATCGCTTGACAAATGGCAAGTGCTTCAGCTATGAAGATTGAATTGATCGGGTGGATCCGAAAAGAGAATGATCTTAGATTTGAGGTACCAGCTATGGAGGCGTAGATCTGAGATTTCGATGCATCCGTAGCGATGATAAAATAATCTTGAAATTCTTCACTGATGGTTTCTTCAAAAAGTGCTTTAATCATGGACGTTGGTTGAGCTTTATCTTGAAAGCCAAAGGAAGTAAGGTGGATTTCACAAATGTCATTGTGGAGAACATCAAGTATGTTAGGCAATGTGATGATTTGGTCAAAGGTTATGTTTAAATCTGCAAATAGCCCAGCACAAGCCTCCTGATCTTTCTTGTTAAGTTGGATGCAGGGGTTCGAAGATTACCGAAATAAGGGTGAATGAACGCCATTTGCAACCTGTTTGATATAAAATTGAATGGCCAATCTCTTGATTTTTTCAAAGAGAATTTCCTGTCCCGCAATTTTCAGCAAGACAATGTTTGGCGTCCATATTGGAAGGCCAAGGGCAACTCTTAAGTGCAATAGTTTGGATGGTATCACAAATTTTTAAATGTGTCTGCGATAATTTGTTAGTGATTGCACAGCTATAATAGAAAAGGCTACAGATTGCATTGTTAGTGATGCCAACCAGGTCTTTTGTTCTGGGACCGTACGATTTATAGGCTATTGTTTTTAAGGCGTTAATTTTTCTGAGTGCTTTTGCTCGAAGATTTTTGACGATGACGCCATTCTGATTAGATTTAGAAAAGATAATTCCCAAATATTTTATTGAGTCCTTCCAAGGAAGGGGAGAACCTGCGTAGGAAATGTGGGGGGTAGAAAGTAATCTTCTTTTTGATAGATCGGCAATAGCACTTTTCTCGGGGGAAATAGATAGCTTCCAATAGGTACACCATTTATAAACATTCTCCACTGTATTCTGCAGTTTTTTCTCAATGTATTCCAATGAGCTATGAGAACAATAAATAAAGATGTCATCTACGAAAATGGAACATTTGATACCTTCGTCTAAGGTCTCACAGGAATCAAACAAAAAAAATGGCAAACATAACGAGCGATAAGGACTTCCTTGTGCTAATCCTTTCTGAATGACTTTTGTGTTCGAAAGACTGTTTCTCCATCGAAT
>BGPR01036131.1:0-15669 GCA_013235015.1 Araneus ventricosus
ATAGCATTCCATATAAATTTATTATGTTTGCCGTAAATCAAGGTTTTAAAAAAAATTCCGTTTCATAAGAGCATTGGGAATAAGTTTAAAGAAAAAAAGCTAGAAAAATAGGTGTCTGAATTCCGTTTATTCAACCCGTTATTTAAATTGCTCTTTTAAAACCGCTTTATTTTTATCATACGGTTGGTTTTCGTTTTTCGAAAATTATCGAAAATTCTACCACTAATATGAATAATGAAAAAAATCTTCGTAAAATCAAACGTTCTAAATAGGTAATATCACAAAAATATTTTTTAAAAATTATCAATTAAGCTCATTAAATTATTCTGATATTTAAACTTGTAAAATTCTGTGTTTATTAACCATGTTTATTAGCTGTATATCAAGTATTTTTGTTTTTTTAAAAACCTTTTCCGTTTATAAACAACTTTGCGAATAAGGTTTTTTTTTTATGACTAGAAAATAGTAGCTATTTAAATTAAGTTCATTCAACTCGTTGTTAATGACGCTTTTTTTAATAACAAAAATAAAGTTTTTAATTTTTCAACAAAAATTTCCTTTTAGTTGTTCAAAACTAACCCAAAATCTTACCACTATATGCAGGAATGGCGTTAGAGTTTGTCTGACGGGGTGCCCGATTTGCCCGACAAGGGGGCACGACCTGCTGTACGGGGGACGAGTGTAATGAAATTGGTCTCAAATTTTCGCCAGATTCTTATTTATCAACTACAGTTGAATACCCCGTACAAAAATTTTCCCCGACGGGATACAAAAACTTTCTCCAATGGGGGGGAGCTGGCCCCTGGTCCCCCCTCTGGCTCCACCCCTGA
This sequence comes from Araneus ventricosus, assembly GCA_013235015.1. Taxonomy (NCBI): domain Eukaryota; kingdom Metazoa; phylum Arthropoda; class Arachnida; order Araneae; family Araneidae; genus Araneus; species Araneus ventricosus. The sequence continues at coordinate 831 of BGPR01036131.1, forward strand.
CTATATGAGTTGTGAAAGAAAAAAAAACTAAAGTCGGATGGGTTAGATCGAGCTAACTATCAGGGGTCATGATACCGTATCAGGGGCCATGATATCAGGGGTAACCGTAGTCATGATTGTGGTATCATGAGCGACATGGTATCATGGACCTGGTCTAGTGTTTGGACCAGGGGGGCATGAAACAACAACCACACGATCAGGGGAGAAGAGCTTTCCCTGGTTTATAAATAGAATTGTGCTGTTGGTTATATTACCATCAACAAATGCTCCAACAACTGTCAGATCAGTTGAGATCACTCCATCTAGAACTGTATGTAAATTCACTTAGCAAGATTTTTAAAGAGATTTCTAAATTCTTTAAATGGAGGTTTTAAGTTCGTGTTATTTATAAAGAAATATGGAATGCGTTAGATCAGAGTTTATTAAACTAAGAACCGTGATACTAAAAGATGAAACTTATATAAAACAAAAAGGTGGGGGGCTTTCCCAGTGTTGGAGTTCTTTCTTTTCAGCAAAAGTAGCTGAGAAAATTATTTGAAGCAAAAAAATTTCTGTAAATTTTGTTCAATAACTGCTTTAAATTAAATTTCTTTATTTATCATTAATCAATGAATCATTTCCTTGGGGTTTTTTTGTTGTTGTTTTCCATAATCTTGGGGTCAAACCGAAATTCTTCGCTCTAAATTTGGTTAATTTTGAGAATATTATGTAAGCAAGTGAATGCAAATATCTATTTCATTCAATGTCACTCCAAACTTGTTCCAAAAAACAAACTACCCCCACCCCCATTTTTTTCTTCTATTATTCCATTAATATTTCCAACAGAGCTCTTGAGAACGTTTTATAATTTTAACGTTCTGTTCAAGACAACAGAGAGAAAAGAAAGGGGTAAAAAAAATCTTCCCATGCCGGGAATCGAACCCGGGCCGCCTGGGTGAAAGCCAGGAATCCTAACCACTAGACCACATGGGATACGCCATTAGCAGACGACATTGATTTTAGGATTCCTACATTTTTTTTATGACATGGTTATTAACTAATATATTTTTAAATAAAAAAATCATTAGTTTAGTTTACTGAGACTACCGTTTCTTTTCGAGGGCTATTTTACAAGGGGCAACGTGATTTTGAACCGGGGTCAGCGGGTCAGCTGACATCGATGGCACCGGAACTGACACACTCTCTCAAAATTTCCAGACCATACCAACGGAAGGGCGTTTTACCCCAACATGTGCAATGCGCACCAGGACCCAGTACACAGTTTTGCTTTGCTGGAAAATTGTCTTGCCCCTGCGATTGTCAGGAAACCGAAACTTGTCACCAAATCATATGTAGAACAAAAATCAAATACGTAGCGGGCAAAAAGACTGTGTACGTAGTTGTCAGAATCTTATTCCAGTAAACGTTCCGAAATGTACTTCTACGTTCAAAAACTTCCTGGACATATTTTATTACGGAAGAATGAATACAGATAGAACCTGTTTATTTGCTGTTTCTTTCGAAGTAATTACCCTGTGCAAAAATGCATTTTTTGTCATCGTTCATGAACAGATGCAAATGCGGATTGATAGCCTCCTTTTCCCACCTCTTTCAGTGCCTTCTTTGCTGCACTTTTTTGGAACTTGAGAATCGTTGCCCCTTAAGCAAATCCTTCATCAGAGGGAAAAGTCCCATGGGTTGAGACCAGGGAAATAAGCTGGGTATGGAAATACTGGAATGGTTTTTTTTGGCAGGTAATTTGACGCAAGGAGAAACCTGTGAAGAGGCGCCTTATCGTGATAGATCAGATCACCTACAACTTCGTCTTCCTCGAGACGGGAGGGAAACTTTGAATGCCTATAATCACTAGATGTGCTGAACGCATCAAACCTGTTCTGGCTAGTCTTTCACATGATACTCTTCGCTTCTTCTGTGGAAATAGCCTAATTCATTTGGAAAATAGGTGAAAATTTCAGGAATTTTTTGAACTTAGCAATATAAAAGTTAACATTCCTAATTTCAATTTCCGTTCTCATCTGTTCGTCTAGCGCAAGTGTGGGGGACCAAGGGAACATAAGTCCGTTGAAAGATGCATTAACGGTGCTTTACTGTATACCACTGAAGTCCCTTACCACCCTTTTAACAACCGAATGGCTGCAGCTATCTTCATAAGAGTGGTGTCTAGTACGCTAAAGTGACTATGCGCTACTGGATGAAACCACTTACAGCGCCACCTGGTGGAAAACGGTGGAGTTAGCGTTACTATCTCTAAAACGGTGCGAGATAGAGGGAAAAAGTGACTTACAAAGTTGTCGAGCATCATCGATTTAGTACAAAAAAAGATACCTTATGGTCATGAATGCTAAAAACAGAACGCTTAAAATGCGTATTTGTTTGTTTGCGGCTTCCGAAACTGTGACGTCACGAAACTTGAATGAAAGGAGAAAAGATTATCTTTCGGACGAAAAAGGCTTTTTTTGTTTTTGTTTTTTTCTTTCTAAGAATGTTTCGTCACGTATGAAATCGCGAACAAACAAATACATGTTTTAAGCGTTCTGTTCTAAGCATTTACGTCTACAAGGTGTCTTTTTGTACTAAATCGATGATGCTCTACAACTTTGTAATTTACTTTTTTCCTCTATCTCGTACCATTTTAGAGATAATAACGCTAACTCCACCGTTTTCCACCAGGTGGCGCTGTAAGCGGTTTCATCCAGTAGCGTATAGTCACTTTATAATGCCTAGACACCACTCTTATGAAGATAGCTGCAGCCATTCCGTAGTTAAAAGGTTGGTAAGGGACTTTAGTGGGCACTCTGTATATACACTGCGAAAAGTTGGATGGAAAGGCAGTTCCGCAGTGCCTCTATCAGGGGTGAGGAACCTTTTTTGCACTGAAAAGCCTCATTGAACTTCGTCAGCAGGGTAAAAGGCCACACGAGCAGAATCTTAAAGATTATTGTTCTGTAATTATTATTATATTACAGATAAGTATATTACTTCAATGCAAATTGTAAATAAGTGGTAAGGCCGCATAAGAAACTCAGACGGGCCGCAGGTTCCCCAACCCTGACCTGTACACAAGCGGACCCTGTTTACACTCAGATGTCCCATGATGTCAACCAAATGGCTTGTTGAGCAAACAATCTGTCAGGAGAGCAGCCCTTCGGAAAAATGTCCCTCTCACCCCCTATAATTATTTGAATCAGTTGGAGAGAAAATTAAAAAGGGGGGGGGGAGACAACTTGTTCTTTTGAATTACTATCAAATCAAGTTGTTAATTTTGCCAAGGTTTTTTTTTTTTTTACATTTTTTACTCTGTCACGTTTAACGGCATGTAGCAAGTAGAGAAATGGCGGGAAGGGGGAAAGTTTCTGTTTGCTAATTTTCATTAATTCAAATTTTTTTTTCAATCCCTTAAGGCTGAAGCATAAATGTATTCATTTGGAATTTAGATTGGTTTGGGGTGAGTTAAGGTACACTTGCACAGCAAAGGGGTTTTTTTTCCTTCTTTTTTGTGGCTGTTAATTATTTGTCTTTAATTGTCTGGCCATTGAAAAAAATTTATTCTTCCAAAATTCGAAAGAAGATCTAGAAATGACATAATTATCTAAAAGTGTTTCTATTCATCTAAAGGCTACATAAACAGCACTATACAGGTAAACAATTTTCGTTTCAAATGTTGAGCTTCATTGCAGAGAATGTCGATTGATAAAGCTTAAATTAATTTCTCTGGTCAAATACAGTCGGACCTCTATTTAACGAAGTCGCTAAATCCCGGAAAAAAGTTCGTTGTATGGAAAATTCGTGAAACAGAGATTCACCTTCTAAAATGCTTTAAACTACACAAAACAGATTTTAAATTCATAAACACTAAATATTATTAAAAAAATAATTAATCGCACATTTATTTTGTAAATTACTATATTTGTTTTATATATTTCACCCATCAAAAAGAAATCTGCAAGGAAAACAAGAATAAAACAAAACATTTTCCGGGAATACACTGTATTTTCAATTAAAAAATAATTTTATATTAAAATTAATGAATTTTAGCATTTCATCATACGAAGGTTTGTTGATTTCTGCATCATGATCATTTCCATCTTCATCATCTTCGTCTTCATCGAAATTCATTGCTGTATTTTTTTTATTTTTCACACTTTTTACTTCAAAACTGACTCATCCACATCTTCATAGACACATGCTTTTAAACTTTTTGAACGAGAATTCGATGAATCATAATTTTGTATCTTATTACGATTTTTTTTTATTATGGTTGATAAGCTGTTTGGAGGAATACCAAATTTTAAAGCAATATCCTTTTTTTTTTTTCACGCCTTTATCCACCTCATGAAGAATTAACTTTTTTTCTTTGATGCTGAAGCACTTTCGCTTTGACATTTGCCAGCTTCAAGGTCATTGATCACCGTAAAATGTGTTAAAAGAAAGAATAAGTTAGAAATGTTTAAAAATATTTTGAGGAATAGGGAGAAAAAAAATATCGGATCACAAGAAAAAGTTCGTTAAATAGAGAATGCACTTCGCTATTTGGAGGTTATTTTACGAAGAACTTCGCAAAATGTTCTTGGTTCCAAGAAAAAGTTCGCAAAATAGAAGTTCGCTAAATAGAGGTCCGACTACATAAATTGTTTTCACATACTTAGAACTAATTATATGAGCGTAGCAGAGTACGGGATAGCTTTTACTTGCTATGTCTACTTTTATGCTATCTCTGACTGAAATGATGCTTCCACAAAGATATTTTTTGTTTCATCCGAAGGTTCTTTCATGCCAAAACCAGCAGAAATATTTCCCCCTAATTTTTGTGTACTCTCCGTTTTCAAATACGGAAGCCCAACACGCATTTGCCCATGCGCCTACCGGCCTTGAATTTACCAAAATAAGGGCGGGAGGGGGTTGGAAGCAACCTCGTATTACTCGGCGACCGAGTAATCCACTTCTAGCCGCTGAAAAAAGACCCTTCCCATGCCGGGAATCGAACCCGGGCCGCCTGGGTGAAAGCCAGGAATCCTAACCACTAGACCACATGGGACGCAAAAGATGGGAGATGCAGGAGGAGATATTCACTGTTTAATAAGAAAATTTAAGGAAGTAGACAAGTTTTGAATTAAAACAAAATAATGCGATTCAAAATGAAAATGAATATAAACGTCGGAGAAAAATAACTAAAAGAAAAATGAATCTAACAAAAAAAAACTCCGCATATCAGCTGTTTTTACACACTGCGCATCACCCATCAGTAGAGTAAAATCGTCCACGCGGCTTTCTGAAACGAACAACTCTTAAGCTGCGTTCCTACGGCCTGTCTTTTCACAGATTTCGTCAGCGGCTCGTGTTATTCCTCGTCGCCGGAACGAAAAGATTTGATCGCGCTCGTGGGTTTGTAAGTGCATCTGTGGTTTCCCACGTTGTGGCGGTAAATTGCTCAGACATCAAAGGGCCAGACGGCGCCAATGCATCCGCTCACTAGAGCGCTGTGGAGATATTTGCCAAATTACGCGCCGTAAGAACGGCGCGTCTGTTCGAATTCCACCGACCACAATCCACAAATGCGAACCTCGAGCGACTCGAAATTTGGCCACACGCCTTTGAAACAAAGCTTTAAGCCTTTGATATCTGAGCTATTTACCGCCACATCGCTTTAACCACTGATGCACTTACAAACCCCCGAGCGACATCGAATCTTCTCGTTCCAACGACAGGAAATAATCCGAACCGTGGACGAAATCTGTGGATTATATGATCGTGGGACCGAGGCTTTAAGCTGCGTTCCTACGGCCTGTCTGTCCACGAGTTCCGTTCCGTGGTACGCGTTATTCGAGTGCATCTGTTGTTTCCCGCATTATGGCGGTAAATAGATCGCACATCAGAGGAAGGGGGAGTGGCCAGAAGGCGTCAGTGCAAACGTTCGCTCGAGCCTCCTTAAATATTTGCAAAGGCCGTGGGAACGGCGCGACTTTTCCAATCCCACCGACCACAGTCCACAAGTACGAACCTCGAGCGACTCGAGGTTTGGTCAAGCCACACGCCGTCGGAAAAAGGTTTTACATAATACGGTGTTTAGCATAGTCGTATAGTGAAGAGACTCGAGTACGCATTTTGACCATTTGGCTCCAAAATTAGATAGAGATTTGCAATTTTAGTTTCAAAGCCTCGTACATAATTTCATTTATCTAGTTTGTTGCATTTTTGAGTTATTGCGTTTAAACAAACCAACTGACAGTCAACCCGCTGACAGATTTGGTCCAAAATTTGTAATGCATCTTCTGATTGATGATAAGACTGAAAGCCAAATTTTATCAATCTAGCTAGCTTATTGCGTTTTTGAGTTGCCAGGCAGATAGACAGACTTCCCGAAATAGATTTCGCCCAAAATTGGATAGAAATCAGCAATTTCAGTGTACAGATCGCATACAAAATTTCAATTGTCGTACACGGACAAAGAAACGTAATTCCAAACAAGTATTTTTCGGACACAGAGAGGTCAAATCGTGGAAATTCATCAAAATCTCGTGGTCAAATTTTTCGAAGATAACAATACTTTCTCTTTGTCTCAGGTTATACGAGAAAATAACATTAGTGAAACTTTATTTTTTACAAGACATTTAATATTCCGCATAAGATTTTGGAAAAAAAATACTTTTAAATTTAATTTTAACAAAGATAATGCATTAATTTTTATAAACAATTGTTACACTGCAAAAATCGTTAAGCAAATAACGAACCAATGAAAATGATTTTGCACCATCTGAAAAAATATTAACAACTAAACTAACTAAGAGATAGAGAAAAGTAATCAACAAGGGTTTTTTTTTATTCTGATTATAAAATTCTTGAAAGATAATCCTGAATGTGAAAAAAGGCATATATATATACAATGGTTTAAAACTTACTATAGCGACCAACCGAATTCTTTAAAATTATTTTTTCATCAAAAGCAATTGAAAATTGAAACATGTTACCCTTGCATGCTGTTTTGCTGAAATGAAAAGCAAAAGTAATAAAAACGATTCACTGTTAAATGTTAGTGTGAAGTTGCAAAAGTCAGTATGAAGTGAATTCAAGATTCACTGTTGAAAATCAGTATCAACTTACGTAAAATCCATTTGTTCTAGAAATGTTAACTATTGCCAAGAATTCTCAGTTTTATTAATCAGATTTCTGCAAAAAGCCTGTTTTTGATCCAAGATCTCAGTTTTCCATTATTTCTCAAAATTTTGATTTTGCTTTTTAAAATAAATAAAAAAGATAAGATTTAATTGTCAATTATTGTTGAACTGAAGGAAACTGACCGTAAAAATAAAATTTTATGCCTAAAAATGTATTAATTTACAACATTTCATTAATGTAATAAATCACTTTTACGTCATACTAGTATTGAAAAAAATGTGTTTTAAAAACGTATTGTCTTCGTTTAAAGAGCATACAGACGAAGAATTAAGATTTCCTATGTATGATTCTAAAATATTAAAACTCCGTTCAATTTTTATGGGTTAGTTGGTTTCGCTGTTTGGCACAAGATTAATTTTTATAGAAGAAATATTTTATTTTAAAACTTTTTATTTAATTAAAATGAAGTGTCTTTCAAATTGAATTTTTAAAAACACTGTCTCTTAGTACACGTATAAAATTATGAGTTAAAAAGCGTTACACATATCAGAATTTTCAATTTTTAGCTTGTAAATTTTTATAAAAAGGAATACGTTAATTCTTTAGTGGAAATCAAAACCTTTCAAAGAAAGCAAAAAACTAAGAAAAATACTCTGATAGAATCGAATTAAACAAACAAGGATTCCATTCTAATCCACTTTGTCAAGGGCTAAGAACTATATTCGAAGTGGATTCAAAATATTTGGGAACTTTTTCTGTAAGAAGCTTTCATAACGCCAAAAATAGCCTCTCTTAGCCCTAAATTTCCCAACAAAAGACAAAGGAGATCAGTACTATCTAATATGCATTATTTTAAAAGAAAAAGGAAAACCAAAAACAAACAAAAACGCTAATAAGATTGAAATAAAAATATTAGCCATCGGGCTGAATAACAGCCTTCTTAAAAATAAACTTACCCCAAGCTTGGAAGAGATAAATTTTTTTAGTGCATATTTTCCTTTCGGTATAGTGACTTTTCCGTACATATACGTTTCCGTACAAGTCATATGTTCAAAGTATTTCATAAAGATGTTTGCAGCTCATGCAGCAAATGCCTACCGTGGTCAGAGAGCAAAAAAATGCATGTGAGCCTGCCGCCAAAGGAAAGCACATTTTGGCCTGTGCATAAGGCTGCACCCACTGCAGCATAACAGCACCCACGTGATGCACCCAAGCTTGACCAGAACAAAATTGGCTGACAAAACCAAGGCTACAAGGAGGGGTTAATTGAGCAATTTCTACAGAGACGGAAGTGTTTAGTATCAGACTCAGTGTCGTGCGGTGGCCCCATGCTTCAAAACAAATAAGCGAGAGTACAAGCCGATGTCGAATCTAAACTGTAGTTTTCCATACACCATTTTATCCATGAAGCTGACAAGAAGGAATCAAACTAAATTCTGAGGTCACCACTTTATGGCTGGAGATGAATGTAGAAGTTTCTTGACTCCACTTAGTAGTATATCCTCCGACTGACATATTACAAAAAAAACGCTAAAATTTAACGCCATAAAGTAAAAGATAACGTAATAAAAGAAAACTACAAGAAAGGATTAAGGTAATTTATTTCACAAGAACAACAATATATATCAATGCATAAAAGACTGTTGCCATAGAACAGTAGAACTAAAACAAAACAGAACAACTAAAAATGCAAATTACAATAGAAGTTCGGAAGATCGTCTGGAAGAAGAAGATCGGGCCTAACTTGATACAGTTCTCACTACGCCACACAAATATTTGTAGTGAAGATAGTTGGTGAACTGTAGATGTCAGTATTTAAATAAAGCAATCATGATTGAATGCTATATAGATTTGAAGGCAAAGATTCAGGTGAATTGATGTCTGAATTTTACAAATATTTGTAGTGAAGATACATAGAACTGTGTAGATAACAGTATTTTAAATAAAGGTAATCATGATTGAATGCTATGGCAGGATTTGAAGGTGATTCAGTGAATTGGGATGCCTGAATTCTTACAAATATTTCCAGTGGTAGCAGATACAAGTGAATCAGTAGATAACAGTATTTAAATAAAGGTAATCGCGATTGAATGCTATATAGATTTGAAGGCAAGATCTGAGTGAATTGGGATTCTGAATTTTACAAATATTTGTAGTGAAGATACAGAATCAGTAGATAAATTACAGTATTTAAATAAAGGTAACTCTGACGAATGCTGGTAGTATACCAAGGCAAGATCAAGTGAATTGGGGATGTCTGAATTTTACAAATATTTGTCTCTACAGTATTAAGAACACCTCGAAAACAGTTTGTGAAATTCATTGATGTTTGGATGTTCCATCGGTACGAGCACCATTCTACTTTCGAGAGTGAGTGAAATGTCTCCTGGCTGATCCAGAATTACTGGACATTCACCTTGCGCTTATTTTTGAAAAAGTAGTCACTGCGGGCAATTTTTCCCTTGAAGTAGGAAGGATGGTAGCAGAAGAAAACCATTAATTTCACCGTTGTCATTTCCTTTTAACATAGGGATCACGTAACTCCCCATTTTGGTCTCAGGAATTTGATTAACACGCCAACGCCACAAAACATTGTATGGGAGATCCTTCATATCTCGGTCACTGCATATGTTAAAAAACATAACTAATGTCTTATCGAGATAAAGGGTACCAAATGGCAGTCATGTAAGAAAAAAATTGAAAATCGATTGTAGTTCAGCGCCTACTGAGTCGCAAAATTGATAAAAAATACAGAATTGGTGATGTCACACGCTGAGGTGCGCACAATTGGCTGACGCCTCGCTTACACGTTTTCGCGAGCGAGATTTCGTAATTGAGTTGGAAAATTTTGTTCGACAAATTTAATACAATAATGGCTCCAAATGTAAATTTATAAAGAAAACAAACGCCAACTAGATGCCAAAACGAGATATAGAGAAGTTAAGAAAATAATGTTGAAGCAGGAGAAGCAACAAAAGAAACAATCTCAAAATAAGGAACGTTGAATCTTAATTTGCAAAAGAGAGATGTTGGATCATTATGAGAATAAGAAGTAAAGAAATGGCCGCAGAGACAGCGGCAGCTAATTTGCAATTAAACGAAGGCAAGTTTTAACATCTATGTCTGTTCACAATGTGTCTAGGTTTGGGTTTGCTCTTCCAAATTATTATCACGTAGAGGTTCGAAAAAAAAACGAATTTGAGAGGAAATCGATGGTACTGTTGAAAACACTTTGTAACATTTAACAGAGTCCGAATTTGACATGAAACGCTATTAGTATTTCAGAGAACAAAAGAGAATCACGAATAACTTCGAGAATCAAAAGAGAATCAAGGGGAGTAAATAAAAGAGAAACCGAGAAAACTGAGAAACAAAGGGTTACGCGAGTAGTCCTACGCTTTAACATCATGGCTATTTGAAAGACAGCCTCCCTGTCATTTTTTATACTGAATTGAATCTAAGTTCCAGAAAATTGAAGGCCTTATCTGACCCACGAGACACTCACATTTGCCTGTGCCAGCATCTGCTTAACACTTTGAGCTAGATAAATCAGTTACTGTATGTGCTTTTACCGTAAAATTATAGGTATGTATCAAATTTTGGATCCGGAATCAACTTCTACTGGCATAACAGGTTTTGTCAAAGCATCAGTTAACATCATTTTCAAGTTTTTTTGAATTTTCAAAGAGGAGAAATACGAATAGTTAAGTGACCACAATGAATATCCTTTAAGCATCAGATATGAACAAGAGACCGCATGCTCTAACTAGATGTGAAAAAAAGAGAGAAATGTTCCATTATTGGTTGCAAACATTCAGCATTTTTTCTTCCTTTTTGTAATTTCAAAACTTGAGATGGGTGATGTTGCTTGTTGCTGACGATTTCTTATTTTTTTTCTATGGCCTAATATGGTGCAAATCGTGACGAAAAATGCATTTCAGTCATGTGACTTCGGTACAGTCAAGAGACCGCTGTTCCAAACTAGATGTGAATAAAAACAAAAAACTTAAGCAGAAATATTCATTAATGGTTGCGAAATATCCAGCATTTTTTCCTTTTGTAATTTCAAAAACTGAGATGCGGTGATGTGCTGCTTGTTCAAGGACGATTCTTATTTTTTCTATGGCCTAATATGGTGGAAATCGTGACGAAAATGTTCCATTTCAGTCACGTGACTTTCGGTATGAACAAGAGACCGCATGTTCCAACTAGATGTGAATAAAAAAACAAACTAAACAGAAATATTCATTAATGGTTGCGAAATAGTATTTTTTTTCCTTTTGATACTCTTAAAACTTGAGATGGGTGATGTTGCTTGTTGCTGACGATTTCTTATTTTTTCTATGGCCTAATATGTTGGAAATCGTGATGAAAATGTTCCATTTCAGTCACGGACTTTCGGTGGCCATGAACAAGAGACCGTGTCCTGTAACCATAGACGTGAATAAAAAAACAGTTGAAAACAGGAAATATTCATTAATGGTTGCGAAATATCTGCATTTTCTTCCTCCTTGAAATTTGAAAACTTGAGATGGGTGATATTGTTTGTTGCTGACGATTTCCTTATTTTTTTCTATGGCTCAATATGGTGGAAATCGTGACGAAAATAAATCTCAAATACGTGACTTTCGGTATGAACAAGAGACCGCAAGTTCCAACTAGATGTGATCAAAAAACAAAACAAAAATAGAAATATTCATTAATGGTTGCAAAATATTCGCTAGTATTTTTTCCTTTGAAATTTCAAAACTTGAGATGGGTGGAGTTGTTTGTTAAGTGACGATTTCTTATTTTTTCATGGCCTAATATGGTGGATATTGTGACGAAAAATGTCTCTATTTAAGTCACGTAATTTCAGTTTAGAAACATCCAACCAAAAAATTATCGCGATAGGAGAACGCACATCAGTATCAAAACTCTTCTAAAATACCTATTATTCATTAGAAAATCTGATTGTAACACCGTATTAATTTCAAATGCCCTTAAATGGTAAATCCATTCATGCCTTATCAGTTGCACTGAAAGGAAAGATTGTGCGACATTTGCGTACAGATACGTTTCCGTACACAACCAATTAAGGGTGCAATAAATCTTCTGTATCTCATCCCACAAGAGGGGTTAGTGTAGGTTTGCTAGAACTTGCCTTGCAAGTATGTTTGGCGAGCAGAACGAAAAAAGAGAAAGTTTCTCTGACGTAATAGTGTGATGCTCTTATGAGTTTCTGTAAATATTTCTGAGAGAACTTTTAGTAATTTTAACATATTAATGAAATATGTCTGAACAGCCTAAAGGTATAGAAAATTCTTAATGTATATAGTTTTCTCCTTAGGGAAAATACAAATGAAAAACTAAATAATTTGAAACCATGTTATGAATGTGAATAAAATATTGAAACAAAAAAATAAACCTTCCTTCATATTTTTTCATAAAAAAATATATGCTGCCTTTAATATTAGGCTACAGGGCCACCATTCTTTACTGTTAATTTCACTTGTCTCAATAAACTAACTATAATTTAACTATGAATTCGTATAATTTTTGATAAGCTGAAAGCGTAAAGATCTCTTCTAGAATAAAAACTTAAGTGCGCGTTTGTTAGAGCTCTGGCATAATACGGCTGTCAAACCTAGATCTATCAATTTCGCACAGATATACTCTGGAAAAAGGTAAGAATTCCCTGTGAGAGGCATTTTGAAATATTAATTGATCTAAAGATTAAGCAAAATTTTCAAGTGTTTTTCATTATTAACTTCCCGTAAATTATTATGACACATATTTGAGTCAACTGAAATTTGAAAAAATTATCTTTTTAATGATTCTAGTTAGTAGTCCAATTCTTTTTCCCCTTATTTTAATAATAACTCTGAATATATTTTTTAGTTATAATTTTCAACAATACTTTTCCTTGTTGCATTGAAATTCAAACCATTTCATTTTAAAAAATATTTAATAATCTTGTTTCTTCTATTATTGAAAGCTACATGATATCTTACCGATTTTACTTTTTTCGTTTTATTAATTTTCCCAGAAGTTTTAAACAGATCCTCTAAGATAATAAGTATTTTAGTATATTCAGTAAATCCCTAAAGATCATGGTTCTTGGTTATTTAATTTTATTTATATATTTTATGTTAGCTGGTGCTTCGATGTAAAACGTGTGCGGCGTCATTATTTTTTTTATTATGAATCAAACGTATTATTTTGCTTAATGAAATCTGCATTACTACTAATAAAGGAGAATGAGGTGTTTTTTGTTTTATTATCTGTCTGTGTCTTGAGACTTACAAGGCAGATTGCTGGAACTAGAATTACGAAATTTGGCACAAAAAAACATGCTATGGAGGGTGAAATGTGCACCTCTGAACCTTTCTTGAAATTTTAGTTAGAAATTTAATTAAAATTAAGGACATTTTGGTGCCTTTTCTTCAATAATCCATTGAAAGTATCTGCAGCACAAAAAAATCAAGTTTTATGTCCTCTGAAATTCCTTAAAAAATTATTTTTTTAATTATAAATACCCAAATTGCAGTACAATACTATCCTAATACATTTTGCTTTCGTAATTTATTTTCCATCAACGTTTTTATGGAATCTGTAAGCTCTCTCTTGAGATATTACGTATATTAAGAAATATATCCAGTTTGTTGAATGATTTTGATGCTTGTGTTTCATTCCCATCAAGCTGGATTATAAAATGTGCTGCGCCATATTAATGCTGAAAACAAATGCATATTTTATATGCGGAATAACAGCGTGAAAATCGCACCTAACGTGTAATTAGATGTTACATGGACACCGTCAAGTTGGTATAACCTGAACAACTACAAGAAATACCAGAACAAGTACAAAGCCATTAAAAGAGCATGGATTAAATTTCTACCACAATCTGAAGTTTAAAAATTATTGCTGTAAAGGGAACTATGAATATAAACTGATGCAAGATTCAATTTAACCTATATTCCCGGTAAGCAAGCTGTTGAAGGCGGTTAGTGATGAATAAAAAGATGTTGATGTCGATAAACGTCCAATGATGACATGAACAATACATTTTGCATACCATTCAATGATGTATCTAGAAGAAAATCCAACTTGAATTTAATATTTTTCAGACTTTCATTGGGTAAGTAAAATGATTAATTATGTGAAATATTAATACCATTCCTCTCACTTGTTACTCATTTTATACCATTTAATAATGCAGTTGTTATAATTCGCTCTTTTCCTTTCAGACATTTCCTGACTTAAAAAAAAGAAAAAAAACTTTTATTGTTTGTAAAAAATCTAATATATTTGAAAAATGCTGGCATCTTAATTAAATGCTTTTAAAAATAATTGTTCTGATTTTGCTTTGGTGAAATGTAGTATTAGGCCAAAATACTTAATATAAAGTGCTTTTATTCTTAAAAGACAAGGTTTGTAAGATAAAGCATTTTGGTATAAATTTCAATCTCCATTAAATTTATATTAGTCTTATATAAATAAAGTACGTTTTTTATATAAATAGTCTTTCTAGTCACCTGTAAAATTTTGATGCTAAAAAAGACGGATTGAGAACGCCTTCATATCTAGCTAATATTATAGAGAAGAAATATCCTCTGTGACTTTTCGACTATTACAATTTCGCTAAATGTCACGGATTAAGATAATACGAAAGTGTTGCAACCACTACTGAAACTTGTTCTTACTAGTCGCAAAACTGCCTGTAAAAGAGCGTTGATGACAGTTT
>BGPR01036132.1:0-15668 GCA_013235015.1 Araneus ventricosus
GACTGTGATGAAACGTATACACGGTGCCTTATTGTAAACGTAATATTGAAATCAAATCCGCGCGTCGATAAGCATAAAATTATTGTTCTGTATCTTTAAAAACAACTAACTGGTACTTCTGTGAAATACTAGTTAATTAGCTGAAAATATTTTGATAAGTTATTATAAAAGTTTTTAGAAAATAAGCTAATCGGATAATATATTCCTTTTTTATTTATTTAAATCATAAAAATAGTTTAATTAGTTATCTTGTAAATCTCCTTTAAATATGACAATATTCCATCTGAAATGGAATTGAGAAATGCAGGAAACAAATGGAATATGAAATTACTGATTTATTTGTAAAATACTTACAGATGTGTTTTACAACAAATTATTGGAATGTAACTGAGACTAGAGATTCTTACACAGTGATTTTTTCAATTTTAAAAAAAAAATGTCTAGTTTTAACTTAAAATGCTGGATATAATAAAGTATACTCAATACACAAAATGACAATAAAAGTCTAGTTTTAACTTTCATACTATATAATCCTATTAAACCAAGTAACATAAAACCAAATAATTTTAAAATGATAGAAAACTTATTTTATCATCTAAATTTTAATTAACGAAGTATTTTTTGTAATTTACAGCGATATTCCCATTTTATATACAGTTTTGTGTAATATGATCTCAAATTTAATGAAAAAATAATTATAACTTGAACATCATTATAGCGTCTAGTCAGTACAAAATGTAAATAAATATAACATCTCATTAAGCACAATATTAGCCAAAGCAATGTTTAGATTATTCTTATTTCCGTCATATTTCTCGGCAATAAATGTATCAAACTACAGCACTACAAATATTTTGAAGAAATGGTACACAACGTGTCAATCAGTAGCTTCATTCCTTATGAAATCTTGTCCATTTTAAAATAGTACACAAACTGCGCAAGAAAGAATCGTGTTTTTGTTTTAAAAAAACGGAAAAAAATATATATAAAGCATCAGCCATTTATTATTGATTCAAATTATGTTTGATGACCTCTTTATACATCCAGAGGATTCTGGAGTCGTTCCCCTTATGATTGGTAAAGAAGAACAACCGACGAATCAAAGCTAATTATGGTTAATAAGCTCCCAAGCCGTTAGTTCGAGACCTCGGATTTCCACAATAGGCGCAAGGAGCACCCTTAATAAACTTTCAATTATATCCAAACTTTTTAAATCGGGTCGCAATATATTAGGAAGTATATAAATAAACTTCTGAAACAGAAAAACTGGTAAAGCAAAATTTAAGAAAGTGGCGAAAAAAGGTTCAGTAAAATTGTGATTTAGATTTTACATGAAGAAAAAAGGTCTGTATAAGGAGTGAAATGTACAGATAAAATGAAATAATTTAAAAATGGTTGAGAGATATTCAACATTCTTATAGACTGATGAGAAAATAGGAAGTGTCGTGTATCAAAATAGTGAGAACCATCTTCCTTACGCATGTCCGTATTTCAAGAAACTTTCGGTATAAGAGGGAGTTGAAATTGAAAAAAAAAAGAAAAGAAAACATGATGCTTGTTTAAAGTTACAGATTGCGCATGATGCGTCCAAATATGTTTTATAAAAATGATTGTCGTTTGACTGCAGTGTTAGGAAATGTTCCTTTTGTTATTGTTTTTGTGTAAAGCCACATAATGCAATCATTCACTTTCCAATTCAACAGATAAATATGTCTTTTGTCTGTGTGTTGGCGCTCTACAGGGCACACTGCTGGACGTAGAGCTGCAAAATTTGGCACAGACATACTTTGGATTATGGGAATGTGTAGCTAGAGGCCCCTTTTTAAAAAAAAAATAATTAGAAGTTTAATTAATTAAAAAATAAGCAAAATTTCGATGTTTTTCCTTAATAACTTACGAACACATTAAAGCGCAAAAATTATTTTTTCACCATATGAAAGTGCAAAAGATTAACTTTTCAATGATATCAATTAAGTTGTCGCGCGAGTTTTTCTCTAATTTTAATAAATTTTTAAAAATATTTTTTGGCTTAATTTACAACAATACTTTTCACTGTTGCAAAGAAGGCATTTCAGACCGTTTTCATTGTCTCAACAAAAATTTAATCGCGTGTTTCTCCTCCATTGTTGAAAGCTAAGAAAATATATTACTGAATTTAACTTTCTTCTTTCATTCGATCAATTTTCCGTGAAATTTTTAAGAGAAGTCTTCAAGATAGAGAGAATCAAATGAAATAATACAGTAAACTGAAAGATCATCGTTGCGATGTTTTAATTCTTTTTATCAGCGCGTTTTAAGCCAATTAGCATGTTCTGGATGTGAAGTGCGCCGCGCCAATTTAATGTTGAAATCTAATGCGTATTTTATGTTAATGTAGACAAAGAACAGAACAGGTTCCAGGTTACGAAAGAAACGCGGGTTAAATGTCTGTGCAATTTGAAGTTTAAAACTGCTTTGTTAAGGGAGCCATGAATATAAAATTATGCATAAGAGATATAGTTGAAATTTTTATTTCCGGCGATCAAGCTGGTCGCCGAGGCGGCTAGTAAGATAATAAAAATATCATAGTGTCTTATTCGGATGACAGTGATTGCCAGACAGTTTTAAATGGTAGGAAGGAAACATGGAAAAAATTGTAAATATATTCGTATGTTTTTTATGTGCCTAGAGGGAAGTAAACCAACACACTATGGTGAGTTTTGAGAATAGAGTTACATTTATTGAAAAGATAATTGCAACGATTTAACTTTTTTATCTCTAAATTAATTCTTTCTAAGGCCAATTCCTTTTTAATTACTTCTACTTCAATCTAGAGAAGCGCACTTCTGCTTGAACTTCCATAGTCACGAGATATCAAGGGATTCCCCGTTCTCCCAGCAGTCTTTAATGCTCATACACGTTGCATTCTGCATTTTTTTTTGTCTTGACTTATGCGGCGGCGTCGTTTACGAATATGCTCGTGGAGTTTTAAATTTGGATTAATATATTAAATGAGGACATTTTAAATATGATCTAATATAGAAAAATAACCTGATCACCTTTTTACAACAGTTTTTTTCTGAATAGTAGACCTCGAGCCCTCCCCTGCCCTGTCAAAAAAATCCAATATCTGTTCTTCAAAGAAGTCTTTAACCCTCTAATCCCGAGGCGACATTTTTCTTCTATCCCCTTTGAAACCGAGTAATTTAGAGAGAAGGGACATGAATTGGACTCTCCCTACCTGGGTGGTCATTCACCCCACCACTTCCTGCTATAACCTTCACTTAAGGCGCAGGTAAATGAGTTGTTGTTGGCGAGGATAATTGAACCCTCACCTCGCTTATCTCCTAAGCGATCTCAGACCCTCAATTCTTCCTGAAAAGAAGCCAACCGCCTGAGATCGGCCTTCGTCGCTGTTAGGAGGGAATTTTTAGACGGAACGGGACTGCCACACTCGGTGTGAGAGGGTTAAATGTTTATCCAGGGTTGTCATTCATTTTGGAGACAAAATTTTTTCCAGGAACAACAGGCATCATAATTTGTATCTAAAGCAGTGACTAATTCAGGATTTCGGCCTGGGGCGGGCTGAGGTCAAAAAATTTTGTATCATCGTGAAGAATGTCAAACATTCTGGCTTATGCAAACCAAAACACTTTTCCATCGATACCCTCAAGAGCCATAGTCCAAAATCAAATTTTGTTAATTCAATTAAAAATAAGTTTCGTTTGCCGGAGAGATTGGTTGGGCTGACCTGGATGAAAGCTCACGCTATGATCCCAGGAAATGAGCTCGCCGATCAATTCGCCAAGCTGGTAACTACGAATGGAGAATTAACGAATCTCCCACTTCCATACTCATATCTGAAATTACAGTTAAAAAGAATTTTATTGGAGAGTTGGAATGATTGTTACACCCAATACCAATCTGCATCAGGGACCCGGGTGAGGGCTTACGTGCCTCGTGTGGATGAAAAAATGTTAATTTTTAATAATAGAAAAACAAAAAATTAAATTAAAAAAGAAAATATATACAGAAGAAACAGAAGAATTAAATAATGAAAATAATAACAATACACCTTTTTGCGCGATCAAAGAGCAGCATCAAAGGAAGAAAAATCTAGAGACAAGCTCCTAGCTCCATCTATGTAGAGAAATTCGAACTATTTATCAGAAGAACAAAAACTCTTCAAACTTTTTTTAATTGAGTTATTGACTTTTAGGAAATTATTAGGGTAGACGTTATCTTTTAATTTATTTTTTTAAATTATCTAAATGTTTACCAAAAGTAGAGTGGTTATTACAAATATTTTTAATTTTATTAATTTGAGAAAAATGGAATTTCTTATAATTTTATATTGAAGACTTATTTGAAAATCACGAATTGTAATAGCCTTGAAATTAAATTCTTTTCTTTTATCGTAAATGGCAATAGAGGCACGTTTATTCTTCTCTTCCTTCCTTTTCCTTCGTTTCCTTTGTTCTCGTTTATTTTTTATAGAGTCTTTCATTCTTGCTTCTAATTTTGGCAGAGGGTAAATATTAAAGTTTGTTTTATCTCTCTATTGGTTTTGTTTTAAAGGAATTTGCTAAGTTTTTCTTTTCTCCTATATTTCAGGTAATGGACAGATTCAGGACACAGAAGGAATAAATTTTGACTATTAGTCATTCCTTCGACAGAAAATTTGTCCATATTAGAACTCCGATGGAGAGTGGCTCTCTGAAGAAGTTTGCCATTCTAGTTCAAATCCATTTCTTCCATTTTGATTGTAATGTTTTACTTTATAATTTTTCTTTAATGTGTTTTAATTATTTTAATTATTAGAGGATTTTTTTGTAGTTTAATACTATAGTGATTTGTTGGTTAATTGTACAAAAATTTTGCTGATGCAATCACTTGATGCTGCTGCTTTGGGCGCGCTAAGAGGTGTATTGTTATTGTCAGATGGGTGATATATTAAATTGGAGTTAAAGGATGAACAGCAATAAATAATACAATTTTTTACTATCACTTAGGTAATTACCCACCTTTTCTAGACTTCCTTGAAGAATATTAACCAGTAGCTGAAAAATTGCGGAAATAAATTTACAATTGCATTGTGATGTTAATAGAAAGATATAAGAGATCAAGTTTTTTGTTTAAATATTTTTATTTAACAATTATATAAATTAAATCATTGCCAATTTTAACAAATAAATTTATCCTGATTATGATGCACATGACCAGACCGAAAGACATACAATTCACATACAATTATACATATAAACAAAATTTATTCAACATTTTGATGCAGACATTAAAAACAAACACTTCCGCGATATCATCAAAACTCACAATATATTCATTAAAATTTTACTCTATGCATGTTAAAGCCAGAATAGAAAAAGGGAAAACATATTTAGTTTTCTTTGTGCGTAAGCAATTTTAAAACTCGCGTGAGATTTTATGCAAGGAGTCGAAAGAATAAGCTGGCATGCTTTGTCATAGAAAAATATAGAGCCGGAACGCACTGAAAGTCCACCATTATTGTTTGTTGTGTTGAGTCACTCCTTTAATTATTATCGACACTCTCAGAAGAAACTGCTCATGAATCTCTGCCATAAATTAATTAAAATCATAAGAGGTAAATGAACATACGTTGCAGTCTAATTCGCCTCTTAGTAGTTCATCAACTTTACACGTTTTGGCGGCAGTTTTTTTGTAGCCAAACAACTTACTATTTTCAGATTAAAATTGCATCGCTGAAAACTCTTCAATCCACAAACTCTAGCTGTATTTCTTTGAAATATCTCGCTGGAGATTACAATAATTTACGCTTGGTGTATTTTTATCCAACCGTCTTAGGGCGTCTTAGGGTTTTTGGGGTCACCACTCGCTCTGGCTTGCAATGTGTTTTTTTTTAAATTTATTAAATAATTTTACCGTCATCGAGCCCTATAAGCACAAGACACCCTAAAGTTTCGTAACGATATCTCCACAATATTGTGCAACATACGGAATTTCGGTCAAGATCGTGGAGATTATGTATCATATTTTATAATGATAGGAAAGACACAAAGCAGAATAACATTTTAGATATCTAGGGCAAAAGGAAATCAGTGAAAAGTTGGTTAAAATGACAAAGTATATCACATTTTTTAGAAACACAATTTTATAATCCACTAAAAGCAAAGTTTTATTAATTTCTACTTTTCATTTTTTAAATATAAATTTTATTATTATAAATGTTATGGATGTTGGAAATCCATTTTGATTCATAAACATAATTAGGTGTAACCATGTGTATGGAATAAAAATTTAATGAAGTCAATAGATTAACTGATAATAAATTACATTGTAAAACATGAATATAGTTTATTGTCATCGAGAATACAGAATTGTTCAAAATTTAAAATTTCTTGTGCATAAGGAACTGAGTAAGTACCATTAATAAACAGAGCTGAAAAAATGAAACTCTTAAAATACCAACTTTACAATGAAGGATGTCGAGTTAAATTAATGTATACATGCACCATTTTATTTAACAATGGTTTACCATCTTTTGGGAAGTTTCACTATCCCTCCCATAGAAGGCATGTGGCTTATCACTAAATACTGCTCAAGCTTCTGTTTACATTCTCCCAAAGATATGAATTTTTCACCCTTAGCGAATTTTTAAAGAGCGAACAGGAAGTAGTCCGATGGTGCCAAGTCAGGACTATATGGGGTGGTGTAAAACATCTCAGCAGTTCTCGAAAAACTACAGTCCGATGGCCAATGGCCGACGACGACCCAAGGTCAATTTGGTGAAAGACCACACCTTTAACATTCGCCAATTCCTGACGTTTGCTTCAAATTGATCAGCCGGCTACTATATTTAACCGCGGAGATTGGGTGGCAGTAGTCCATAATAGAAAATGCATTTCCAATTCCATCAGTAACTTATGAAAACTTTCTGGGAATGGATATTGACCTTTCTGGGGGTTGGTGGTGGTGCATTCGAAAAAATCTTCGTTCAATAATAATGTAGACAATGCATTTCTCACCGCCTGCTGTCATCTGCTTCAGAAAGGAATCGTTTTCTTTACATTTGAACTATAAATTGTACGTGGAAGTACGATTCATTTAAACCACTATTTTCCAATGTGAGGCCCACGTCCCACTGGGGGGTTATTTGATTGTTAAAGGGAGCAACTCGAAAATGGAGTTTAACCCTTTGACGGGACATATACGTCCCACTTACATTTTAATATTACTACCGGAATAAAAATTGTTTTGAAAGTCATTGTAATTTATCGCAGTTGTGGAACAAGAACAATTGTGCACATTTCAACTTTAGTCATTTGGACGGCACAGCCTATTTCCCTCCAATCGCATTTGTTTACTGAAGACTTTCCTTCTGTGCATGTGTGTTCAATAGTTTTGATCTATTCGTAAGTAATACACTCTTTTTGCGATAATATTGATTTAATATTGTAAATATATAGATAACTTTTCTCAATAACTAATAATAGTCATGCTTCATGCAAAAAAGGAATGTTTATGGGACCAATATGTTCAAGCCATCTGTTTAAAATCCGCTCGGAGAAAAAACTCTAAATAATCAATTTGACTTATTTGGAGAATACTATATAGATTCGCATAGAAAATTGGATACAACTTTTAAAAAATCTTAGTCAAAGTTTTAAAACTAATCGTCTACTGTGATATAACTAGTATATATATAAATTGTCAGATCGAAACGGCACGTTATTCTTTGAGATCTACAGTGGGTTGCAAAATTAATGTGGACACTTTAAAATTTTTATATTTTTATAAATATCTCCAAAAAATCTGCATAGATTTTCTTTGAATTTCGAATATGTAAACATTAGACTTGAACTCACATTTTTCACTGTGAAGGTCCCGCAGTATTCAATTTTTAAAATTCAAATTTTAATACAATACTTCTTTTACACACTGTCAAGTATTCTATAAGTTTTGTACATTTTTTTGGAATCTCTGCATGTTATAAGCAAAACCCATGAGGAAAAATTTGGGATATTTTTAAGAAACCATTTATAACCTCCCGATTATTCAATCAAGATTTACGAAAATACATGTAAATTTTATGCACGTCAAATATAACCATTGTTGAAAGTTTTAATTCATTGTCAGCTTTCTGTGAAGCTGTGTGGGGCAAAATGATTTTCGTCTTCATCAATTTGTAGACGGTCCTCTAAATGCTCTCGTGACTGAATCTTCACCGTAAAATGTGAGTTCAAGTCTAATGTTTACATTTTCGAAATTCTAAGAAAATCTATGCAGATTTTTGGGCGATATTTATAAAAATATGAAAATTTTAAAGTGTCCACACTAATTTGGCAACCCACTATACTCGCTGAACAATTTTCAAAAATATATAAAAAGTTTTAAAAAAATTGAGCTAACGAAAATTTATTATTATTAAATGTATTTCGAACTTGAAGAATTTCAGTTCGTTTCAGTTATATGTTTTGAAAATTTTCTTATTGTGTTTCTCAACAATTTCCTAGAGATTTCTTCCAAAACCTATCATTTAAGTTTCTTCAGTGAACAATTCACTTTTTCGAATATTAAAAATTATGTGTATGTTATATGGAGGCATAAAAATTTTCGAAAGTCTTAGGTGCGGCAGGGGACAAAAACGATTGGAAAACACTGATTTAAAGTTTTCTTTTGTTTGTCGTATGAAGGGTTTGCAAATATGAAGGCGACTACCGAAGCCAGATCATATGAATAATCAAATTCTTCAAGTCTCTCTGCTGTTTCAAGAATACTCATACTTTCGGTATTTGATATCAGCGACTCAATTAGGACGTTATCAACCGCCGAATATTCACCTGAGCGTTGCCGGTCATAAACATTTGAATCACCTCTTCTGAACTTCGTAAACGATTTGTGAACTGCATCCTCCCGTACAGTATTGTCTCCGTAAACAGCTCATATCTTTTTTGCGACTTTACAAGCATTCTTAGATAATGAGTGGTAAAAAAGCATTAAATACGGAAAATGCACTTTAACATTCGTCATGCTTACAAACACGATTAAACCAATGTTGATGATGAAGAGATGCAATTATTGGCGAATACACTTCAATTCAGAAACTATAGACTTTCAAAGATTTATGATAGTAATTAAGATTTTCTAATGTGATCAGTGCAAGCTATCGGAAAACCGGCGGAAATTTTCTGAACAAACCCAATATATTCCCACAGCAAGCACTTATTTCAAACCGCAAGCACGTTTCATGAGCTACATTGACTGATTAATCAAATCATTTTTAAGGTAAGTACTTTTCGAAAATAATTCGTATATTGAAACACAATAAAGCAAACTTTATACTCCTGAGTAAATAAATGAATAAATTTATCAGATTTGTAATAATTAATACAAAATTATTAAGAAGAGACGTTTTTAGAAAAAGTTACCACTAATAGTATTCATGAATAATGTATATAGTATAATTTTTGAATCGCGGAATTGAGATATCTTTTTACTCCTTTCATAATGCATTTGATTTTCTGCGGATTATTCTAGCGCAAAGATTCTAAAGTATTACAAATGCTGATAAAATAACACATGTTTTAGTAGATTTTGTCCCCAATACCGAACACTTGATAGCTTAAGCCAGTAATGCCTACTGTCCATTTTTACGAAGGCTTCGAAAATTGCATCCTAAACTCACAGTTGTCATTTTTTCCAATTTAAATTTAACGAAACATTTTTAAGTATTGGATTATTTCATATTCAATTGATGCCAATACATATCAAACGTTAGGTTGCTAATGCAACCTTTCTATTTTCAAGTCATATTTGAAAGTAGGTTTCTGCAATATCAAACACAAATGGATAAATCTGTTCAATTACTTGTGAATTGAATTATTTGCATTTCACAAAAATATAAATAAATACAATTGTAAGTTCTTTTTTTTCATGGGGGCATTTCATGTAATTTTATTCACATGCATTATTCTATTTCACATATTACTAAAGCGCAACCTTGTGCTTGGATGTTTTCCCCCGATGGATGTTTTTGCGGCCTTTACGCGAGAAATATTCAATATCATATTTCCCCACATTTATTGTTAGACTAGATTATTCGCACATTATATCACTAAGTTTCAGAACCATCACGTCATTTTAAACAAAGTCGGTTGATTGTCTTATTAATGTTTTCTATACGCTGTTTCACTGTATCGTTACGAATCCCTATTCGCTGTTTCTAAATCTTTTCAATCGTCTCTAAAGTTGAAATATATATTCACTTTCTTTTTATCCTCACTGTGATTCTGCTTTTCATGTTAGACATGCTGTAAATAAATGCTTAGACTGCGATTAATCGGACTCGGATCTCTTTGAACGCAGATATATCTCACGATGAAATAATAATAATATTAATAGTTATTACTTTGGAGTTTCTTTTGATATCCTCTTTGCATAATAACCGCCTTCAGCAACCAGCATTTTCGTCGGAAATATGATTTTAATTGAATCCTGCATCATTTTATATTCATGGTTCTATTAAGAACGTAATTTTAAATTTCAGATTGTGGTAGATATTTAAACCATGTTTATTAGTGAACCCCGACCTCTTCTGTTCATTGTCTGCATAAATGTTCCTAAAGGAGACAAATAACTGACCATGTGATGGAATCTTTAATTCCATGTTGTCGGCACTATCTTCACTTTCTTATTCCTCTTGTAAAATATGCATTTGATTTGAACATTAAAATAACGCGGCACATTTTATCACCAGCGGCATGTTAGCTGGATTTTAACATGCTGAGAAAAGAATGAAAACATAGCAACTATAACAATTAGGCTTAAGGAATATATTCCTTAATGTAAGCAAAGCAATATTTCGGAGAGCTTGGTTTACAGATTTCACAAAAATCTTGATGAAATAAAATATGAAAGCCAAATGTATTAGGATCCTATCTCAGATTACAGCAATGAAAGAAAAATATGCAATTAAATATTTGTTTAAATAATGAAAACGGTTTGAGTTGCGTTGCAACAATCAAATTGTTATAAATTATGCCAAAAAATATTTGTAAAAATTTATTAAAATTCGACGAAACATTGTACGGTAATTTAATTCATATCATTAGAAAGGTAATTATTTGCGCCTTCAGATGTTGTAACAATAAATTTTGTGTTGTAATATTTTCGGAAGTTATTAAGGAAAAACGCCAAAATTTCTTCTAATTTTTAATTAATTAAAATTTTAGTTAATTCAAAAAAAGGGCTCTGAGGTGCACATTTCCACCCTTTAAAGTATGTTTTTGCCAAATCTCGTAGCTCCAACCACAACGGTCTGTCTGTACAGGACCAACACACAGACACATACACACATTCTCCTTTATTATTAATAGAGATTTTAGCATTATTCTACAGTAGTGTTTTGAAAATATTCTGTTGGTTGATTAGTATTATTGTGCTCTATCCAATGGTGAATCCATAGGTAGTAGAATTGGCTAGCGGCTCCGATCCGAGGTTTTAAAATTTCATTGACTGCTTCTACCCTGCCTGCGAGGACTTAAAAATAAACACGAGCACTTTTTGAACGTCTTTCAGGAGGACTGACGTAAAACGACGTATAGATGAAAAGATTTATAATCGCAATCGTAACACACAATCGATTATAATTATATACTCAGTTCTATAGATTTTCCTGTACCCGCCAGATTTTTAAGGAACCAAAATTCCTTTCCAAATGTATATTCAAAATTTAATTATATTAACAGGTTCTCGTTATATAAATTTTATAAAATTTTAAACCTCTTATGAACTTGACATTTTTAATATGTCTCTTGGTGCTTTTATATCGAAATGTTTACAGCTTTTAAATACATGATGATTTATTTTGCCTTTTACAACTTTTTGGATTTTTATGTCTTTTGATTTTCCGTGTTCTTATGTATTCGACCATTTTTTAAAGGTTTTAATTTTTGTACTCTATTTTTGACGCCGTGTTGCAATTTATTTTTATCTCAAGTGTGTATTTTCCTCTTTTAAACTCCTGATATGTTTTCAGAGGATTTGGTGCTGGTGTGTTTTTACTTTTTAACACTTGCCTTTTGGAAATGGCATTTTAACTTTTTTTAAAAACACGACTTTTAGAATTATAGTGTGTTTTAATGTTTTTGTAATTATCTGTTTTCCTTTTTAATTATATATGCGTTTGATAAATTTTTATGATTTTGTTTATTCTCTGTGTTCAACTTTTTATTTTCTAGCGCATTTTTTTATTTAATAGTTGTGGCTTTTGTTCTTTGTGTGTTTGTTGTTTATATCACTCTGTAAATGGAGTTTTGTCTGTAGTGTGCTTTTCTTTAAATAAATAAATACATTTTGATTATTACAACAGCATTTAAAGTAATAATTTTAAAGTTTTTAATATGCACGCTTAATTCAATTGAGCGATTTTTGGACTCCAAAAGGGAGCGAATGAAAAAATTCTCTCTTTCGATCTTTTAGTACGAAAAATCGCTCTGTAAAACACTTTTATCGCCGCAAACCAGTTCCCACTTCCTGTCCGTCAGAAAACAGATCATGAAATCGGAATTCTCCTTCCTAGTTCGATCCTTTACAGAGTGTTTTCTAATTACTGTTTTACTCACAAGGGGATGTCTGAGAAATCATTGGTTAATATCATCACGTGACCTTCCTTATCTCTGTTTCTCCCGACAAGATCAGCCGACATTTTATTTTATTTTATCTCGCGTACTTCGTACACCATAACAGAAGAAGCATTTTGGCCAAAAAAAATTATTAAATCTTTTTAATTAACAACATCGATCCGGAAGGTGGATAGAAGCATTATGACGGGTAAGTAACATTTTAAAATTCTAAAATTGCACTTTAGAGCATTACATAGATCAGATATTTTTCATATGACACCGCTTCACGCCAAATCCTTTATCGACTGTGTGCAAAGATTATTAGTAGCTTAACTTCACAATACTCTTTGTGAATTCGTCATTATTTTAATATTTTTCTATTGGAAATTAATAATGAGTCTGATTTTCTAATATGACAATAACCCCACGTTACGCGATTTTTTTTTTGCATCGATCGTGTTTAAAAACTGTATTAATTAAACAGTAAAATAAATCAATACTGTTTATTAATTTTTCATTATTTTAATATTTTGGACATTGTTTAATAATTATAAAGTATCTGCAGTTTTTATAAATATTTTTTTGATTTATGTGTTTATTTTGCTTGGATAAAATGTGTACTCATCAGAATTAACTTCCATTAATAAATATTTGAACATCTTGGGGGAATTTTAATTTGCCTGTCCACAAAGTGCTTGTGTTTTGGGAGGCTATTTTAATGGAAGTTTAGTTAATAAATTATATCTATTGCGTATAATATAATTAAAATTACATTTATGCACATTCTGCAAAAACTTTGTTAAATAACCTAATTCCATTCTGAACATATGATCCTTGACATATAACATATCCCTGACATATGTTATACTTGAATGCAAATTTGAAAATTCCCGAGACATTAAAGATAATAAGAGTAAAAATAATAAGACATCTTCATCCTGAATACATTGTTTTGACACTTTATTTTTAGAAAATTATTTATCATTAAAGATTATCCACATTAGAAAGTTAAGGAAGAAATTTAAAAAAAATGAAAATTAATTTCATCCCCTGTCATATTAATCACACTTATTTTTATTTTTAATTTAATGTATATGTAAATTTGGTTTCAGCTGTGAATGCACGTTGATGATCCCCGAAGGTCAGCAGAGCTATTTCAGGTCTATGAGCTTGTACACCCTAAAGAAATCCAAAATCAAGGAGGATCCTTTATGAAAAACCGGAGGTCGAGACCCTTATACCAGTGATGCACCGGGTATGCATGTTTTAAATGTGTTTTGAAGTGCAACTTTGGGAGAAAAAAGATTGCAAACTTTAATTTGCCTGTCCACAAAATGCTTGTGTTTTGTCAGACTAATCTAATGAAAATTTAATTATCTAACTTATATCTAATACATATAATATAACTAACATTATATCCATGCACATTCTGCAAAACTTTGTTAAATGACCTAATTCCCTTCTGAACATATCCTTGACATATATTATACTTGAATGCAAATTTTAAAATTCCTGAGACATTAAAAATAATAAGAGATATCTTCATCTTAAATCCTACATTGTTTTATGCCACTTTATTTTTTCGAAAATTATTTATCATTGTAGATTATCCATTAGAAAGTTCAGGAAGAAATTTAAAATAATAAAAATTATCTTTATCCAATATATTAATCACACTTATTTTTATCACTTATTATATTTTTTATATATACATTTTTAGAATGTTAATGAGAATTTCTTAATCAATCTGGATTTCTTATAGATTTACTTTCCATTAAGATTATTAAAATTTTTAAAAGTTTTGTCTCTTATTGATGTACCAGTTACCTAACTGATCAGGTCATTTATAAGCATAAAACTAGTTATTATTAATTGTGCATTGGGATGAGTGTTTTTAGTTTTAATTTTTCCACTATTGGAATATTGGGGGGGGGGAATAGATTATTTGGGTACAATTAGCTTTTACCATTTCTCTTGCATCTTCATACTTCCCTATAAGAATGTACTCTAGATGTTGAACTCAGTGCTGTAGGGTAAATATCTTTATATATTTTAAGAAATTTGATTTTTTTTATTGATTTTAGGCTATGCTATTTAATCGACACTGACATTTATAAAATGCGTGGATGACTTGTTTCAAATGCCAAAAAGTTGTTACAGATAGATTCTCTGAAGAAGTAGATAGTAAGACTGAATAATTAAAATTGATTTCTTTCATTGTAGATTAGTAATGAATTTGCTTTAGAAAGTTATATAATGCATAACTTCTTTTCTAAATATGATTGTTTTTTCATAGAAATATAACTGTGTTTATGTGAACTAATTAAAAAAGAAATATAACTGTGTTTATGTGAACTAATTAAAAATTATCATATGTTTAGGAAAATCCATCCATTTAATATAGCTGCAAATGCTTTGCAACTTATTCTAAAAAAATTGCACAATTTTTTATGAATATTTTTATTTCTCTCACTCATAAAGAGTTAACTTTTGCTTTAGTTTAAAATTTTGCAAGCCATTGCTTGGTTACTAACTAAAGATTCTTACTGTAACTTTTATATAACAGGTATCTAAGGTTAACAGAGGTCCTATGATATACTTCAAAACAAAAAGCTAAATATTGTTTAAAAATTTGCAAATATGTTTTTCGAAACAAATGGATGTGTGTCTCATCTTAAAAATGACAACAATCAATAGAATGGTGTGGGGAGTAGTGTCAAGACCTAATTCCATAATTTCTTCAAACAGTTTATTCAAAACCTTTTTTACTGTTCTGTATGTGAGAATAATTAAACTACTAGTTTGTAAAAGACATTTACAGCAAATTTTTAACTTTAAATGTTTATTTGGAAACAAAAACTAATTGTTAAAAAATTCTGTTTGAACAATGTCCTTCACTATGTTGCAGAAATTTTTCTTTAATTAAATAATTTATTTAGCAGGTTTCAGGAAATCAGTGGTTCAAATTCCCCTCTTATGCCCTATTCAGATACATTGGGCTAAACATTTTTCAGTCATTATTGTTTAAAATGAATTATTTTAAAAGCTATGGTTAAATTATGCATTTAA